>JAJEKV010000860.1:0-76117 GCA_021234155.1 Isoetes taiwanensis | reverse complement strand
GTTCTAACAAAGCAAGGGCCCTGTTACAAGGGTTTATAGGGCGATCTCTATTGTAGGTCGTCTCTCAAGAAGCGTCTACAAAATTTTTGTGCCCTTATTATTCACAAATAAGCCATCCAAGAAAGTTGATTCTCGTGGACGCCACGTGAAGGCGGGTCTCCAACAACGGCGTGGAAACCCCGCTAGTAGTGCGGTCCAGCCTTTGAATTTTGAAGCCATCCCGGTCCGATCCCATTTGGCTCTTACCTCAGCGCCATATTCCATAGCCTCGATTTGTGCGATGGCCTTCAAATTTGTGCGATGCCACAACCTTTCTTTCTAGAGGGGTTTCTTTCAAGGCAGTGATCTACGTCAGATTCATGGTTGGACAGATCGGTTTCAAGCCGGATTTGGGGCTTCTTAGGTCCGATTGAGGGCGATTTGTTGTTTTGGCTTTGTAAATTTCCGTTTCTTGTATGTCACAGAAATCTTGGGCCTTCTGGTTTTGCTCGCTTGAATCGTCTATGGCGGCATCTCGACAGTACCTAGATGCAATGTGCAGGGTTCTAGTAAGGACGCCTGGGCATGGAGGTTTGAATCCTCCATGCCCTCTTATGTGATTAGCAGGGAAAAACAGGTCGCGTTGGACAAATGGCATACAGTATTCGGTTGTTGATTTCTTTTAAATATTAATCCATATGCTTTGAAGTCATGGTCATGTACAGAGGTTTTGATGTAAATATCATAGTGCTGTATGCAAAGGTTGTGAATTTAATGGATGGCAAAATTACATGTTAGGGATGTTTGAAATCTACCTTAGAAATGGCAAAGTATTTTTTTGGGAAAAAGATGTTAGCCATTGATTTGGTATGATGCTCGGGATATGCTGAGGATCAATGGTTAATATTCAACCTTAAAAACAAAACCCATAAACCCTTGAAATACGACATATATATGCAAAGAAATACTCGAACCTATCGCGCAAAAACCTGAAGAACCCTAAATCTATGGAGATCGGCCTAAATCACGCCGAATTCACTGCCACAACTCTTGAAACCTATCTATTTTTGCATTCCAGCTCACTAGGAATCCAACAAATCAAACTTTAATGCTTGAAATTTTGGAACAAAAAAAAGAAAAGAAAAATATATGCTATGGTTTCGATTGAAGATATTTTGAAGGCCCAGACGCACTCAAACTCGACATTGATATATGTTGAGCATTATCAGAGATATTTTGAAGCTCATGTATATTCCTCAGTTGGATTTGCAAAGATTTGACTGAAAAATACCTTCTACACAACCATATTATGACTTATATTACCTTCTCATCAATAAAAATTATCCACACTGTTTCAAAAGCCATCTTTGATATGATTTCTAGTGTTTTTCCACGTCGAAAAATTCGATAGTAAAATATCCCTTGTTCCAAATCTTTTTGACAAGGTTGCCATCTATTTGCATCCATTAGTATCTGTGCGTTAAAAAACTTTCAAAAAAAAAAAAAACCAATCCAAACTCGAGTTACAAATTTCCACATCCCGTTTGAAATAGTTATTAACTGTATTTTTGCAAATCAGTGCACAAAAATACTTCACTTGATTCAACTTGCAATTTGATCTCTTGAAGTATAAGACCTCCTTCTTCAGGCACTGGTCTAACACCCAAATGGTCTCAAGGTCGCTCTAGCCCTTGAATCTTTCTCATCTCTCACATACATTCAAGAACAAAAGGCACCCTACCCATAGTATCCGGCAGCTTTTTTTGTGCATAAGTGTCCCGCAATTCATTCCAATTGAGCCATACTGCCTCCTTATAAAAGACAATCTTATATGAGTCTGTTGGACCTGACCTATTGGATGTGCTATCAGAAGGATCTGCATTATCATCACCACCTTTTTCTTTTCGATTTTCTTTGCGCCGCCTTCTTCTTCTCAGATAATTGTCTACGATAGAGTCCACTCCGGCCCGGCTCTTTGAACACCTTAGACTTCGACCCACCCTATCTGGTGGGTAATGGGCAGCCATATTCTACCCATTGTTGACGAGCATGGCGCAGTTGCTCCACGTATGGACTACAATAGTATAGAAAATGAGATCAGTATCTTAGACCAGAAATACGCCTGGCGTGAATTGAATTGATTTAAAAGCACGCTGATTTAAAAGCATGTCGTTAACGCTGATGCACGTAAAGCACGCTTTTAAATCAATGTAATTTGCGCTAGGCATGCTTTACATGGTGTAGAAAGCACGACTATCGCGAATTGAATTGATTTAAAGCACGCCTATTAATGCAATTCACGCCAGGCATGCTTTTAAATCAACACAAAAAGTACGTCTGGCATGAATTGAATTGATTTAAAAGCATGTCTGACATGCTTCTAATATTAAAAGGATAACATTTTACTGTAGTAAATTATCTTTTGTATAGAAACGTCTTCTCCATTTCATTTAAACTAGCACTAATCTCACCATATCTGCAGGTGAATTATTGGCATCCAAGAGTCGAGACCTCCTACATGCACAGTAATTGTAGAACATTGTTTGATCTATTTGTTCTCGCCACCGATGAGGGCCTTTTGTGCCTCAACTGAATGTTGTCCATCGATGATGACGAATTTAATCTCATCATTTACTAATAACTCCTCGGCGTTCGACCACACAGCAGGCTTGTTCGTGATCGAATCCCAAGGTAACACATCCGCTGACATAGGCATTTGACCTGGATTACTAATCATGCTCTGAACAATCTCCATAGCATGTACTGGATCATATCGTCTACTAACGCAAATGGAGCTTGGTGAACGGATGAGGCGCTTCACGTGGAGCTGAAACGTTGTCTTAAGACCACATGGATAATGGTCGAGTACTTATTCAGCTTGTTCATGGCCTCCAGCTACGCCACCATGTCCTGTTCATTCTCAATCTTACTGCAGGTAGTGACTTGGTGTAGGTTTATTGAACATACCTCTACGCATAGCTGTAACCCCATGGCATATAGATATTGGTGTAACTGCTATATTATTGGGCCAGCCATACTTAAAACATGTTTCATTGTTCACATCTATCTTCATGAAAGTATCTTTGTATGCAGTAGCTCTACAATGAGTAAGTCTGAGCAGATCCTTCTTCTGCTTATGTGTTATTTCCAAGAGCAATTCCAGCTTTGGTATCGCATCTTCCTCACAAGAGATTATGATCCCTTGTTTGGTCATCTTGTCTCCTTCCTTTTTCCTGGAGAAGAGTATTAAGTCGAGCTTGCCATTTGTTTTGGAGAGGTCAACGAACCACTCGGCACCCTCATCCATTTCCCCGCTCAGGGCATGGAGGGCTCATGATTGCTATAAGAATAGGCCCTTCATCATCTAAGGTGAGACATATGGTATCATATCCGGTCGTCTACCCTTGGCTTCTTACTAGGAATAGACATGGAATTATTAGGGATCTTCTTCCTCTTTGGCGCTGCAAAACAAGATGAACATGATTTAGCAAACTTTTCTGAACATGCGATCATGCTTGGCGTGAATTTAAAGCTCAAACTAGTATAATTCACGCTTGGCGTGTTTCCAACTCCTTTTATAGACACCCTACATGCCTTTACCAAACATAGACCCCTTATCCATCCATAACAAGACACTTTATCCTTTACAATCCACATCCTTATTGAAGACCGTTATCTCTAATTGCCCTTCAATATGAACACCTCCAATTCACGCTGGGCGTGTACCCATTAGGGATTTTTTGAGATCAGAAAAGGGCCTTCTAAGAACTGCTGACTAAGCTATATGAACTGCCAATCAGAAAACAGACCAATCCGGGTCCAAAAAAAGTTATAACTAACTCAATTTGGATCACGTTTTCTAGCATAAGTGTTGATAGAAAAGTCCAAATGAGCTCTTGTTTGGTGCAATAGATAGATCTCATTGAGATCTTTCCAACCTTGGGTGGTTTGCATATCTTTTAGCCCCGTAGCATAGTAAAAAATGGTAAAAACTATATTTTTTGGAGTTTTGACAATCATAAGTGGTTAAAATATGTGCAAAGCACCTTGGAAAGATCTCAACGAGATCTATCTATTGCACTAAACGAGAGCTCATTTGGACTTTTCTATCAATAATTATGCTAGAAAATGTGATCCAGTGAGTTAGTTATAACATTTTTGCCGACCGACCCGCCGCTTCGATTTTGGATTGGCCCATTTATCTTCATTTGGCTTAGTTGGCATGTTTTGAAGGCCCTTTTTAATCTCAAAAAACCCTAATATCTCTCGCTTAAAACTACTAGAAACTATAGCAAAATTATATTCTAAAGACAGAGAATCAGAGCATTAATAGAAGCTAATATACCTTGTATGTTGTAAGGAAAGAATTCAAATTCATGCAAAGTATAATACTCTTTACACAGTCTGTATTTTGTGGCAAAAAGGCAGACTAAATACCTTGAATAGGGGTCTGATCAATGTCATCTGTAACTTGAGAACAGCCGGGTCCTAAAATTCCTGGGCCACCCCTCCCTCACCCCCGTCCTCCTCGGCCACCTCTTGTTTTAGAAGACAGCCGGAAGGCCGCTCAGATAAGTGCTCAAGCTGCTCGAAGAAAAAGAGCCGCCAAGAAATACCTTTCTATCAGCATAAACAATTTAAATTTCTAAAGAACCCAATATGCGACTTCGAAATATTCTTGACACAAAATAATAATGACGAGATTCACTTAAAAAAAAAAAACCCGTCCGTTGACTTCTTTCATTGAGTTTTTAAAAACCAATCTGCCGAGTTCTTTCATTGATTACTTTTATCCCGCATAAATGTAGCTCCCCTAATCTTTTGTCTAATTCGAATTTTTTTCCAAAATTACCAGATTTTCCCGAAATACTGTGATTTTCAAGGAAGGCCAGGATTTCGAGAACTCAAGATGGCGTCCTCAAGAATGGCTATAGAAGTCTGGTACGCATCTCATTCCTATAACTTATACAACATTTTCCAATAGTAGGCATCTGAATAGGCAATTGTCTATAGTGTCGGAGAGGAATGCTACATGTTAGCTACAAATTAGAAAAGGAAAGTAGGATTATGCAAGATCTTGCACCTATTTGCTTTGGAATTCCTCAAAAAAACTATTTGGTAACTCAAAAACATTTTTCTGAGTTTTGCATATTGACTATCATGACCAATTTTCGACCTAAGTTTGAGCTCGAATTCTGATTACCTAGATTGACCTAGATTACAATTCTGATTTAGAGAGGATGTTCTAGTAATTTTTCTCTGCCAATTTGAAAAAACAAACTTTGAAAATGAATTCATTCCTACAAGCCACCTCGACTTGAGTACTACTATCATTTTCCAGAAATGGGAAAGGTATGAATACTTTTTGTTTGGAGCTATTCTAAAGTTTCTTCTATAGACTGATCACCTTAAGTGACCTGGAGGTTGTAACCTCAACTTAAGCATAATTTCAAGCTGGCTTCTTGTATTTGACTCTTAAAGCCAGGTTGAGGTCAACACCATGGAGGTTCTACCGAGGTCCTATTCTTAAAATACAGCTTGGTGCTATTGGTAGCAGCAACTACAAACACATCAGTTCCAAGGTTCATTAAACAAAATAACGGCATTGAAATTTCTGGGAAGAGTAAAAAGTCCTTACCAAATCCCTCAATAGTTTGTGCCACCCTTGTCTCGCTCTTCACGCCCTCCAAATCCTTTTGCAGAATGGGTTTAGCTGCTTGAGATGTCTCTTGATCGTTTAAAACATTGTCGAGCCCTGCTCACAACCCGAGGAAAAAGTAGCGCCGAGAAGAAAGACACCAAGAGAAACCGAAAGACTAATCTTTATTGCGCATCTAATTGGTCTAGGTTGAAATAACCCCAACCGTGGTGTAAATATTTATAGCCTCTGGCTTATCATCATGCCATGTCATCGCAACCCTTCAATTTTCTATGTCCTTTGAATTTCGTATTTGCCACATGGGCAGATCGGCAACATGACAACCCTGCATCATTTGACCACCATGTCATCAATCTATGCTAACTAGGCATGCTAAGTCATCACTTATAGAATGTCTCGTTCTTCATGAGGGGTATCAACAAGGTCTGGCGAACTACCAAGTCTTGTCCATCATAGAATCATGCCCAAGATCACTGGATTAGTAGTGTAAAGGTTCAAGTTTTCCTCTTGGTTTAATGGCAATCTCGAAGATTCACTTGTTCTTGTTCTTGTTCTTGTTCTTGTTCTTGTTCTTGTTCTTGTTCTTGTTCTTGTTCTTGTTCTTGTTCTTGTTCTTGTTCTTGTTCTTGTTCTTGTTCTTGTTCTTGTTCTTGTTCTTGTTCTTGTTCTTGTTCTTGTATAACAACATGCTAGCAAAACATAGATCTTATCTATAAAGACATAACAATGGCAGTCACGATCCTTCTAAAGCAATTATTTCTGCCTCTATTTCATAAACGTTTTTTTAACTTCACGATTCTAGTTGGCTACGACAGGTTTAATCCGACCTGGCCCGGTAAAACATATAATCCAGTAGGTCTCTAAATCTGTCATCTTAGAAGCAGCATCAAAGAATTTGGCCAGAGTGGTGGGATCCCAAATCGGAGTAATTTGCCTCGCATCCAAACAGATCATGTTGGCAGGCAACACGATCGGATCCTAGACAATCCCACCACTAGAAACGCACTCCACATAAAATCTCTTGAAGTCGTTCTCGGCCTCGGGCTTAAGAATCTTACGGATTGATCTGCCTAATGAGAAGGGCACATGACCATGGACGCCCTCTTTCAGTATTCCGTCTGCCACCCACCTATGATGTATCACACCCCAAGATAGGAGGGCTGAATCAAACTGGCGGGACTCCTTTCTCAAGTCTCAAACTTTCTATACTTGATGCCAACTTGATCATAGATGAAGTGGAGTATCTCCTTCTTCATGTAGGCAATAATCCTCAAGTTTTGTGACCTTTACATAAATGTCCCCTCTGGTGGCTTCCTGGAGGACAGTCCTGCAATCTTCATAATCTAGGCCTCTCATGCATCTGAGGTAGTTTTCGCTAAAATAGTCACTATCCTTTGCCCAATTGACTGCTATGGCTTGGCCCCTGTTATCCTTCAGCTCCCCCTTTTTCCATTTATTCCACATTTGGCAAAAGAGAGCGTAAATATCGCCTGACATGAAAACAAACCTGTTGACATCCTTGGTATGCTTGCCCCTGAGAATCTTCTCAATCATTTGCAGGTAATGCTGAAAGGCAAACGAAATATGTTAGAGCTTGAATGTAGTAAAGGAGGGCAAATGGCACCACGGCGCCATTTGATGCCAAATGGCACAGTGCCATTTGACATCAAATGGCACGTAAAGCAAATAGATGGGTACATACCTTGTAATCGTCGCTTCTCGATTGCCCTTTTCCTATTGGTACTGGTTTCCCGCACTCCTGATATTGCCTCCGCAGATGATGTATTTGATCTGCGTAGGGCTCCTTGAACACCATCCTGGCTACAATGTCATTGACATCCACACTGAGCTGAAGAAGGTCCAAGTCATTTAGTGTTCCAGAAAGAACTCTGCAGAATCTGTAAGTGTAAATCTTTCTGAGTTCTATTCTGGCATCTTCTGTCCCCAACTTCTGACACACGAGCTGAGCGGCTGAGACAGAATGGTTGCCATTGATGATGTAGAACCTCCTACCCACCAGTTCAGATTCTTGTGACCATGGTACGAGCTGCTTTGTATCTGGATCAAAGGGCACCACATATGCCGGCGGCGTGAAGACTGGATGGGGATCTTCAGCAAATGACTTGCACAATTTCTTGACATGTTCAAGATTTACAACTCGTGCCGTCATGTTTGGAGGTGCCTCTTCCATATCCCAGATGGATACTTTTCTTAGATAAGTTACACCTAGAGAAAACTTGTGGCCGTCTTTAGCGATATGTTTTTTAAAGTTTCCTCTACCAACTCCGTCTCGGCATCACGGTCCATCTTTAGCTGAGAAGGCACCTCCAGATTTTCCATTTTCTTGAGCTTTCTGACCCTCATCTCCTTCTTTGTTTCCCTCTCCCTTTTAGCCGGAATGTTATCGCCATTCTTTGCACCCCTTTACCTCTCTCCGGTGGGAGGATGTTTTAGTATCACTAACCGCTCTCTCCTCAATCCCGCTTTGGGGAGGGACCTGATAGGAGAACCGATAGGAGTCCTGATAGGAGACTTGGAAGGTGACCGCTGATGGCCAGCATCCGGATTCTCCTCGTCTTTCTTTTGCTTCTCTTCCTCATTTTCTGCCTGGTCTATACGGAGGGCTCCTTTCTTGGTTTTGGCTTGCCTTACGTTTGGCTTTCTCTTCCCATCCTTCTTTGTAATCTCCGCTAGCAGCCAGGTGCTGTCCATTAGAGTAGGCATATTGCCGTGAGGTCTTGGCTCGACAATATGTGATACCGAATTCTTTGATGTGTCCATGGCTGAACGGAGTATGCCAAATCCTCTAAGGAGCTCGACAGTGTGTTAATAGCAGCAGCCTCTCTGCTTTCATATGAAGGCAACGGCCAGCCTTTTCTTTTGGCAGAGAGTGTCTGGTCCTTGATGCTGGATTCCATCATCTGTGGATCATAACTCTGCCAGTCCATGCAGTACAGATCAATGGTGCAATTCAGGGAATCCTCCACCGTGCAACCAAGGAAGTCTATTCTTCCCTACTTTTTCACCTTCCGCATGTTGACAATGATGCCAAGCTGCAGCACAACATCCCCTTTGTTCAAAGACTTCTCGACTTTGCAAGGAGGCAAAGTTCTCGCCTCTTGTCGCCCTTTGTAGGGTCAACACCTTCCTCCAGAGGTATCGCCCTGACAATTTCCATGCACCATGGCCTTCCAGCCATGACCATGGTCTTCTCCGTCACAACGTTTTTGGACTTGGACATCGAAGCTTCACAAAAAAAAAAAAAAACTAATTAACAATCAAACCATGAAACGCTAACCTAATCCAAAAAGACGTGCAGGAGTAACTGTACATGTAAATAGCGCGGTGGCGCCATTTACATGTGAACAGCGTGGTGGCGCCATTTACATGTAAATGGCGCAGTGTCCTACATCTGCCCTAAACTAACCCCAAAACTAACACATCCCAACGAAATGACAGACGGACCACTGAAACTAACACTCCTAGACACCTGGATACACGAAACAGCGCGGTCGCGCTATTTGTGTACCTATGACAACCTTTAAGACCTAGGATAAAAATGTTAAAAAAAAAAAAAAAAAAGTACGAACTAACCTGAACCCGAAACGAGGCCATCGATTTTTTATGACCCTACAAGTAGCGTACACGGACCGTACAAAATCTACTCCACCTTTTTTCCTGGAGCTCCCGGATCAACAGGCGCTGCTAGAGAGAGAAAGACGAAGGCGTTAGAGAGAGAAGGCGGAAGGCACTGGGCAATTGGCGGAAGCGAAAACCGAAAAAATTCGGGCGAATGAAATGCAATGAGAGAAATGAAATGAAGAGAGAGCAAGAAACCCGTCGAAAATTTGACACGCCAGAAAAGATTTGGCCCGCCCGTCCGCCCCCTTCCCCCCGGCCACTTGAATTTCAAAATTTGAATTTCCCGCCGGCGCCACTTGAATTTTAAAATTTGAATTCCCATCCGTCCGCCACTTGAATTTTAAAATTTGAATTCCCCGCCCGTCCGTAATAATAAACTTTATTATTTTTCGTGATATCTTGTGCCGCCTCCTCAGTCTCAAATCCTTTATAAACCCCGCAGTACAGAGATGGTAAACGTAGGCTTTTCGTCCTCGTGATTCGCGGGTTCGCGATTTTATGCTCCCGCCCTCGCTTCAACATTCACGTACTGGCGCCCGAGGACTTGGCCACCAAAGCAGGGCGCTCGTCGACGCCTATTCCGCCTTTTAGGCATTGGTTTTTCAGAGAGTTGTTTGGTACTGTGTTTCTTTGTCTAGCGGCGTTTGCGTGGCTTCTTCATTTGATAGCAGGCGCTTTCAGTTTGGTTAGCGGGCGCTTCTTCATTTGATAGCAGGCGCTTCCTCTAGTTTGAAGGCGCTTCTTTGATTCAAGGCTCCTCCCTTCTTTCAATGGCAGATTCTCGATCTACAATGACCCCAAGGTTAGTGGATCGTCTGCTTTTTAGTCTGTTCCTTTGTCGCAATTTCTCAGGCTTATCCGAAAAACCTTTAATTGTCACCTTGCTATTGCTTAGTATTTTAAGCAATATCTTCCTATAATTGAATCACCAAAAATAACTCACCTTTTCAAACATTTAAGGCTCCCCTTCATATATTAGGTTTTTCAACCATATTAACTCAATGTTTTGCTTCTCCCATAAAGAGCTTGTTTCAATGATCATGCTCTAGATCATTACCTGGTTTCAACAATCAAGTTATCATGATGCCACAACATTGAACAAATATTACATGATCCTTTTTCTCACATATTTCCCCTGCATGTAATATTTTTTGATTTGCTGCACTGTATAGAACTTCTGAGTTTCTCAAATCTTCTAATAGGTAGAGCTTTGGTCAATATGTCTGCTACCTATTCATCAGAGTGTATGTAAGTTAACTGTAACAAATGTTTGGAGACCAAATCCCTAATAAAATGTAACTCCCTTTCTATATGTTTTGTTCTTTCATGTAGAACAGGATTTTTTGTCATTGCTATGCAACTGGTACTATCACAGAATAAGACTGTAGGCAACCTTTGGTAGCATCCCAATTCATTCAAAAGCCTCCTTTCCCATACAATCTCCTTAGCAATCAAACAAGCTGAGTTGTACTCTGCTTCTGCAGTAGATAGAGCTATGTTTCCTTGTTTTTTACATTTCCAGGACACTGGTGCTCCTCCTAGTAATGTTAAGTACCCAGAAGTGGATTTCCTTTGATCTAAATCCCCTCCTCAGTCAGCATCACAGTATGCTTTGAGAATCATGTCATCTGAATTATATTTTATTCCAAAGTCAATTGTGCCTTTCAAATACCTTAGTATTCTTTTAGCTGCAATCCAATGTGTTCTCCCTGGGTCATGGTTGTATCTGCTCAGCATATTTATTGCAAAGCCTATATCAGGCCTTGTACAATTTGCTACATAGGATAAACATCCTATTAATGACATATAGGGCACTCCTTCCATTTGTTTTCTTTCTTCATCATTTTGTGGACACATATGCCTTGATATTTTAAGTCCAGATATCATTGGAGTGGCTGCCACATTACAGTCCTTCATTCCAAACCTGTCAAGCATATTTTGAATCTGCCCCCTTTGACTTAATATTATAATTTTGTTTTTTCTGTCTCTCAATACCTCTATCCCCAAAAACCTTTTCAGTTCTCCAAGATCAGTCATTTTAAAACGTTTATTCAGCAAGCCTTTACAATGCTCTAATATCTTTTTTCCATTTGCTACCATTATATTGTCATCCACATACAATGCTATCATGCACCATTCTTCTCCAGCTTTGTATTTATACAAATTCCCATCACACTTTAATTTCTGAAACCCTTGCTCTTGAAGATAATTATTCATGCATTTGTACCATTCACGAGGGGATTGTCTTAGACCATATACAGCTCTTTTTAGCTTCCAGACTTTTCCTTCACCTATTTCAAAACCTGGAGCTTAAATTTCCTCTTCAAGTTTTGCATTTAGAAAGGCAGTGCTCACATATATGATGTAATTCAAGGTCATGTGCATTAGCCATGGCTAACAAAATTCTCAAACTGTTTAATTTTACCAATGGTGAGAATGTCTCATCAAAGTCCTGTCCCCTTTTTTGAGTAAAACCTTGTGCAACTAATCTTGCCTTGAATTTCCTGAATTTGTCATCATTGCTTGGTTTAATTCTAAATACCCACTTGCTTCCTATTATATTCTTTCCTTCAAGCATGTCAACCACCTCATAAGTTTCTGTTCTTTTAAAGGCTTCCATTTCCTCTTGCATGGCTTCCAACCATGACTTTGAATCTCTACTATTTACAGCCTCAAGATAATTCTTTGGCACTGCTGTGGTTTCTAAAAGCAAAATATCAAAAATATTATGAATTTCTATCTCATCAGCATGAAGTCTTTTACTTCTGCCTTGTTCATTTCTTCCATGCATCTCAAACATTGATTTGTTCTTCTCTTTTAGAATCTGAGCCTCTGTTCTTCTGCCCTTTTTTGCAGGTTGCTCAATGGGAAATTCTTGTGTCACATTTGGAATATTCTCGGGCACAGTGTCAGCTTGCACATTATTATCATTATTGTCCTCTTCAATATCACTTGAGTCATCCAAAAAATGGATTTTATCATCTTCTTTTTCTATTTCCTTTGGAATCTCTTTGATCTCACTTTTCTCCTCCTTTTCAGTCATATCATAGCTATTAACCTTAGGAATCCTTTTGTAGAATTCCTCTTCATCAAAAACAACATCTCTGCTCACTAATATTTTTCTTTGAGCTGGATCATACAGTCTGTACCCCTTCGAGGTTGAATCATACCCTACCAAGTAGGTTATATATGCTCTATCATCTAACTTTTGCCTTAGTTGCTCTGGAACATGCACATATGCAAGACAGCCATAGCCTTTAGCTCATTGTAACTTGGAGCTTTTCCTGTCCAAAGCATCTCTCCGGTATTCCACTATTAATACTAGATGTAGGCAGAATATTTTGAACAAATACGGCAGCCTTTAAGGCTTCATCCCATACATAATTAGGTAGTCCAGAAAATTTCAACATAGATCTCACAGCATTAAGCAAGGTCTTGTTCTTTCTCTCAGCTACACCATTTTGTTGAAGAGAATATCTGCAAGTTAATTGTCTCCTAATTCCACTGTTAGCACAAAAAGCTTTGAATTAATATGATAAATACTCACCTCCTCTGTCAGATCTTATGCATTTGATTTTTCTTCCTGTCTCCAGTTGAGCTTCTGCTACAAACATTTTTAGAGCTTCAAAAGCTTGATCTTTGGTCTTTAAAAGGTAACACTTAGTTCTTCTGCTGAAATCATCAATAAAAGTCATAAAGTATCTATTTCCTGCCATACTTGTTATATTCAGAGGCCCACAGAGATCTGTGTGAGTAAGATCCAATATTCCCTTTGCCCTTTTAAATGTTCTCCTAAAAGGTAACCTTGTCTGCTTGCCAAGCATACATCATCCACACAACAATTTTGCTCTTTGTTCCTTTATTGTAGATATCAGTCCTTTTTGTGCTAACACCTATATTTGCAGAGTTTGTATGACATTACCGAGTATGCCAGGTTTTAAATGTAGCACATTCAACATTATTCAAACTGATAGGTTGCTCATATTCAAGGCCAAACAAATTGCCAACTATTTTGCCAATAAATTTGATTTCATTATTGAGAAAGATTTTACAATCAAGTCTTTCAAAGACCACCTTGTATTCAAGGTCAACTAATTGACAAATGGAAATCAAATTCCTTACAAGTCCTGGCACACAAAGCACTTCTCTAAGTTTAACAGCTTTTCCATCTAGGTCAAACAATTCTAACACTCCTGAGTCTTCAATTTTTTGCAAAGCACCATCACCTAGCTGCACATATCCAGCTCCAGCTCCTTTGCATTCGTTGAGCAAATGAATCACATGTCACTGTTTTTTCAGCTCCCGAGTCTAAAATCATAAACTTGTTATAACTCTTGTTTAATTCATTTGAAACAGAAAAGATCTGACCAGAGCTTACCTCTGTTGTTTCATCAGCTTCATCCTCTTCACTTGAATTGGTTTCTATAATATTCATCTCAAGATTCCTTCCTTTGACACTGCTATTTGATTTTGCAAAAGTGCCTCGATTATTTGAGTATCTTTCCTTGCCTTTTCCTCTTTCTGAAGTCCCCTTTGGACTGGGACAACTTGCTGCTATGTGGCTTTTGCCATCACAATTAAAGCATCTAATGCTTTCCCCTATATTAGGACAGTCAGCCCTTAAATGTCCATACTTATTACAACTGTAGCATGGTCCTTTCTTTTCTTTAAAGTTTCTCTTTTTTTAGCCTTACCAGCGTACAGTACTTCTGGAGAATGCTCCTCATCTTCAACACTTACACCTTTCTGCTCAAACTCAATCCTAATCATTTGGACTGCATGCTCCTTTGTGCGTGCAACATTCCCCGAAGGTGGTAGCAAGTCATATTATATGCCACGTGATCCGCCAAAGATAATATTTGATATTGCTCATTAAGAATAACATCTGCTCCTTCCAAATCTGCAATAATGTAATCAACCTTTTCCAAATAATCTGTCAAATTATCTTTCTCATACAATTTCAATTTCCTGAGTTGCTTCTCCAAAACATCTATTTGTGATGAAGTCTTGACTTCATATTGATTTATCAAATACTCCCACATTTCTTTTGGATTCATACCTCTTAATTTTAGCTTGATGGCAGTTCCAACCTTGCTTGTGATAATTGCCTGTGCTTCCATCACCTTTAACTCATCAACAGGTCCAAGAGTTAGTCTAGAAACTACAGTTGATCTATTACCTCCACCTCCTTCTGTTCTGGAGTCTTGGACTGTGCTTTCACTTGATTCTGCCACAGAGGTTGTCACCTTTGCATTGTCTCCTTCAATCAGATACCATAAGTTCTCAAATTCAAGTACCTGACTTATTCCCTGTTTCCAAATCTGAAAGCCATTATCACCTTTGAAAACATCAATGGATGTTAGCAAATTAGCACCAAAACGAAGTTGACATCTTAATATTTGGAGAACCCAAGCTCTTGTTGATTGATTCAACTAGACCGCATCATACAATGCAAAATCTCTAATCCAATTATTCATTCTCCTTTTTTTATATTAATCGATCCGGCTCAAGTCTTTGGACCGATCTCTCGCAATGCTTGGGACCGAGAAAAGCGCTTGTCCTAAAAACCTTTAATTGTCACCTTGCTATTGCTTAATATTTTTAAGCAATATCTTCCTATAATTGAATCACCAAAAATAACTCACCTTTTCAAACGCTTAAGGCCCCCTTCATATATTAGGTTTTTCAACCATATTAACTCAATGTTTTGCTTCTCCCATAAAGAGCTTGTTTCAATGATCATGCTCTAGATCATTACCCGGTTTCAACAATCAAGTTATCATGATGCCACAACATTGAACAAAGATTACATGATCCTTTTTCTCACATGATAGGGTTTCATGCCTCTATCTCATTATGAAGGAGCCAAAGACGACAACATTTGAAAAGGATCAAAAGTTGAAGTTGACATGATAACTTAAGAAAATTAGTTAATTGTGACAAAGCATGATTGATATTGGGTGTTTGGGGTCCGGGGTTCGAACTCCTGAAGATGTACTCTGTGGAGGACCCGTGGATCTAACAGAGAGTCCTGGGACTATGTCACGCCGGGATTTGCAAGAAGAGAAGAAGAAGAAGGAAACAGAACAATTGAGAGAAAGATGATAAGCTTCCTTGATATCAATGATGAAAATACATGAGCTCTCGCACAGTGATGATTTTAGTGGCGAATATTCGCCAAAAAACGAATTTTTAGGGATTTTTGAAAATTGCATACGAATGTTGAGTAGTGTACGCGGGCCATTTTTTTTGGCATATTCGGGCCTCGAAGTTGATAGTAGGCCATCCCGCCAAGAACGTATTCGCCCCCTAATCTAAGCTCAGATAGGAGTGGATTCGCCTCCATTCTACACCTTCTTGCCCCGGAGGTATAGTATTCGCCCAGATCAATCCAAGCACACGGATTTTAGAGCATCGAAAAATTATCTCAGAGTTTTCTTGAGGATTTAAGAGCTTTTCTTTTCTGCATTTTCAGCAATTTGATGTTTTTGAGTTGAGAATGAACTAGAAATGCTCGATTTTCTTTGGTTTCCATTTGTATTGATGGCTTTCATTTCGTTTTTCCAAAGGTATTTTCGCCGATCGCTTTTTGGCATCGATGATTTCATGGCAAACACTATCGATAATCTTCCGCGAAACTCGTAATCGGTTCGAAGAACTAACGCCATCACTATCTTTCTAGGTTCTCGTTTTCCACGTTTTTTTCTCCAATGCCCGATGTACCATCATAAGTTAGAAAATTCATTTCCTCAGAACTAACGGTTGATCACCAGCTTCTTGAAAACCTCGGATCAACCTCGAGCAGCCAGAAAAGATTTACTAGCATTTGAGAACTCAGATCGAATTCCGAAGTTGCCCCGTTAGATGGACGCATGAAGTTTCGCAGCTAGAAATTGATCTACGTGCTGCAAAAGATACAATCTGGATATCTTACTTTTCAATAACACAGTAGGAAAGGGATATTACTGAGAGAAGAAACATAAAGCCAGAATCTTAGTAGCTTTCTGAAGCAAATGGAGCTACAATCTTCATGGCTTCTGGTATGCATCAGGATGGGATTCTGAATTGCTGGCTACCATTTGAGCCTTCAGTCGTAAGTGTTGCCTTCAATGAAACATGACATAATAGACATAAGAGAGGTTTCCCCAAAGGTCTTATCTAAATAGGGACCCAAAAGGTCATATGCAAGGCCCCAAATGAAAAAATATTGCCCGCGGAACAAATATTTCTAGTCATTTACATTCTTGTAAAGATAAAATTTACTGTATCTTTCACTGATCTGGGGATAAATCTTGGCAGTATCCTAACAAAACACGTAATATGGCTATCGTGCATAAACATGTGACAAGTACAATGCGCTACAAAATGAGGTTAGTTCACTTTATGTTTTGCCTTTATCGAGCATTTTCTGTAACTGTAGTCTCAAGGGGGTGTGCCCGATGATTTTACTTAGCGTAAAAAAAGGCCAAGAACTGAATTTATTCACTGTCTTCAAACCCATGATGTTTTTTGTTGGAATCAGCTAGGATAGATACATTTGTTGTTCTAGAAATAGAGTTAGATCTTGTACAAATGATTGCCAAGTTAGTCTTTATAGGTTAATAAATTGGTCATTTGATATTCTTGCAGATGTTTTATATGGCTGGGCTAGGGATGCAGAATGTAGCCTGTTCAAGATTATTCCAATTTCTCACATAATTTCATAAGGAACAGGTGCATACTCTCTATGAAGTTCTCTATTTACAGTATGCTTTTCAATTTCAATGCTCAACATATTTGAACAATCAGAAACTAACTCCCTCGACACATGGCACATGTATGGTCCCTTTTAATAGACAAATCCAAGGCAATGCACGTCCCCGTTTTGCATGCACAAATTGTCTTCTCAAGTTAGCCGCACGATGTTTGATGTTAGAAGGACGATAATTGAATTGGTAGTCATTCTATCCGCTTACGCAGCAGTGTTGCTCTTCTTGATGCATATATGACTTACCTTCGCTCGGCACGTCCTTTAGCAGTAAAGACTTTTGTGGGGGCCTAAAGCTATGCAAGAGCATTAAAGCCCGAGGGCCAACAATTGTGTGCTCTACCAAGTATTTAGTGTTAGAACTGTAAACCCAAGCTGCATTTACACTGTGTTGTTAGACCAGTAAACAAAAACTTGTCCGTCACACATGGCCATACATGCACATGGAATCAAATCCTTGTGATTTCTATCTCACTCCTTGTTTAGCTAGCAACATTTAAGCAATCAATATTAATTTCTCGATTTTTTTCTTGCTTCCACATGCAATGATATAATATGTTCATGATGCGGTATGTAATGGACAAAGGAATTCTAAAGCGAGACATACACGATCATTCTTTGGTGGCATCCAAAGAGTATCAAGTAGCAAAGTTGATAGAGACGCGATGAAGCACCATCTCATCATGTAGGTGGAGATGACACGCCTCATCATGCAGGCCTTCCTTCTTGCTCAAATGCAAATCATGTTCCAGCTTTTTGGATGTATCCTCCCAAAAGTGATGGGCAGGGTGAATGCAGCCACAAAGAAGGGGAGGAAGAGGAAGCGCCAAGATGGCACCCAAGAGGATGTGACAAAGAAAAAAGGGAAGAAGAGAAAAAGGATTTGAATGGGATGAGGGAAGAACGTTCCAATTAGATTGGGTTAAAAGGTTTCCTTTATAGAGCCCGCGTATCCACAAAAATGGTGAGATGCCTAAAGTTGCTCGTTGCCGGTTTGTTCTTGGAAACGTGGAGCCGATTGCACATTGCAGGCTTGAAGCTAGACACAATTGAGAAGCACAATCGGGAAGGTGTATGAGAAAAAAAATTGTTGATGGCAAGGAGGAACGCTGTAACAAGATGGAAAAACAAATGTAAGAGTGCTTTCACCTTAAGAATGTGGAATTGTATGAAAAGAATGTTCTATATAAGGAGCAATCTGCAGGGTCTAACAATTGTAAGCGCTTGTTCAACAACTTAGGACAAAAGTTTGAAATTGAAGTTGGTTCAATTGGGTAACTGTGGTTTGACATTCTTAAACGGAAGACCCATGGTGGACTACCCAAAATCAAAGGATCTCTTGTCACTTCAAGGTAATCCAAATTTTCCTCAATCTCATTGGTCTAGGAGTAGTGGCTGGGAATTTGCCAAAGTGTTGGATCAAGTGATTAAAGATGATTTATGTGAAGCTATAAGTGATTGTGATTATTTTTGCAATATCATTGGATGAAGCTAGTGCTAATGATCACACAAAGATGGGTTTGTATGACCATTTACCATGTGAAAGGACATGTGAGGCAAGCAGACTTTGTTAGTCTCACAAGATTAGAATCTGAGGCAACTGCTGAAACCTTGTTTGATGTCGTTAAAGAGAACTTGTTTTCTTTATTGGGATTGTCTATTGATGATGTTGCAAGAAAGCTTGTCTCAGATTGGGGTAGATGGAGCATCACCATGCAAGGGAGCCGCAATGGATTATGCGTAAAAATTCAATTGGCTCTTGCTCCATATATGTTGGCAATCCATTGCATGGCGATAGATTGAATCTTGCCTTTCACGTTGTCAACAATTACGATTGTGTGGCAAAGGTGGAAGATCTTGTAAAGACGCATTTAATGAGTTCTTCCGTCAGAGTAACAAAAAGGTAAAGTCACAAGCATTCTTTATGACATCATAATTATCTTCTTATATGGTTAATGGTGTGCTTTAGGTGCAATCAATTTAAAAAGATGGCCAAGGGGCTCACAAAAGGGAACAAGATGCTAAAGAACGTGGAGACAAGATGGATCTCTTTATATTCACCAGCCAAGCGCTTGTTTGAGGAGTATCCATCATTGGTTGGCGCTTATGGACCAATTAGCATCCAAGAAATCCAAATGGGCGCGTATAAGCCAATTGAAATGCTTGCTCGCTTAACAAATATGGAGACATTGCTAACTTTAGTGTGTGCTTTTGCTTTTCTAAATTAATTCTTGTATTTTCTTTGCATGTAAGTGAATATTTAATAAATTGTAAATCTGATTTTTCTCGATTATAAAAATCAGAAATATGATTTTATGAGTTTGAGCGTAAATATTTACGATTTTCCGATTTTGGGCATTTATTTTGGTAAATGTAATGAACTTCTTTCTGCTTAAACGTTGACGTGCATTCTTCCCATGCTTGCTGAAATGAACAAGCTTGTTAAATTTGCCCAAGAAAGGACATTGTATACTTTGAGGAATACGCAAGAGAGCAAGGAAGTTGTCATGTTCGCTCTTGATGGTTTGTACTCTTCTTGTGTTGATGTACCATATTGCAAGGAGAAGTTCCACTTGTGGCACAAGCTAGTCAATATTGATGGTGCAAACAAGAGTAGTTTTTGACATAATGATGACAAGGATACAATTTATTTATGGAAAGCACATTCCCAACTTGTGCGTGTAAAGTTAGTAATGGTCACTTTTTTGTTCAACTACTTATGTCTAATTAATATTTTGTTTGAATTAGATGTATTGCACAAAGCGCCGTGTTCGTGGACGCCTACCCTGCCGCGCCGCTTAAAAGGTCGATTTTGATACTATAATGTTGGATGAAGAGAGAATCTAGCAAAGATTGCAAAGGAATTGTCAATGTAGATTCTGTAATCGCTTTTCCTAGAGATGAGCTTCTAGAAGCTATGGCAATTGTTTATCCACGCTTTGGGATAGAGATTTAGGAGAGGAACGGTTCAAGCCGAGTTCAAGCGTAGACGGAGTGCTAATAGAACACTTTGTGCTTCCAAAATTGTAGATGGTAAGGAAGTTCAAGCATGTGTTCTCAATGAAACTCTTTTGCTTGAACAATCACAAAGCTTTTGGTGAGACTATGTGGGAGCAATGTTTAAAGATTGAAAAGAAGAAGCTTTCGTGAGTTTGGTGCAATTACAAAATTGTATGGACAATTGAAGTAGCCAACTACTTCTCGCTGAAAGCATATGTCAATATTTTAAGTTGGCGATCTATGTCAAACGATGATCCTAGGTTCTCAGAGAAGATGAGAGAACCTTTAGCCGGATGGGTTGGCTAAAAAACAAGGTGCGCAATAGATTAACCGAGAACTTAGACCTTTGTCTTCGAAAGCATATGCATGTAAGTATACCGTGGGAGAATTTCCATAAGGACCGCATTAGCTATTTGGAGCTCATTATCATGCGTAGAGGTCGCAAGATAAGCGCATAATTGTGAATATTTCAATCAAGTGGTTGGAGATGAACTTAAGGTCATTGCAAAACTTTATGTTATATATTATCTATGTCCAAGATCTTTATTCTTTACTAATTAGTACTTAATATTGTTTTGTGGTTGAAAATTGAGTTTTAAACTAATATGAGTAGAAGCAAAATAGAAAACAAATAGATGATTTATATTGTGTTTTACTGCCAGTATAAGAGTGGTATTTGCCTATAATTCTAGATTATAAAGCTTCAGCAAGCCTATATTTCTAAACTTTAAAGCTTCAACAACAAACAAATTCGCCAAATAGTTATAAAAAAAAATGGGTAGTTTAGCATATTCGCCACTAAAACTAATCTAATTCTCCTTAGATTCGCCAACCATTCTATATAATTTGCATTGGAAAAATAAATAAAGCATCCCTCGCCTCATAATAGAGAGAGAAAAACGAAAGGAGACAAGACTCAAAACTCATCTAAAAACTTATGTGCTAACTCTACTCATATATATAGTACAATGGCCTTGGGCCCAATATATAACACTGACCGATCTCGTGCCGACTTCTCGAAGGAGGCCTGATTTGCGGTGAATGTTGGCGGTGCCTTTGAAGTGCTCTAGAATCACGCCGGACGCCGACGCGAGGGTCGTCACTTGTCTCGAAGCGCGCTTTTGTTGACAAACTTCATGCTTTGATCGCTGGTCCGTTCGCTTGGTCTTCTCATGAGCCTTTGGATGTCCACCTGCGGGTCGACTGAGGATCCTTGAGCTTGACCTGGTTCTGTCAGAGGATGAATAGTCCTTGCACTGTGAGGCACAGATCAACACTCCCCACCAAACCACACTCCGTGAGTGAAGAAAAGGAGGAAGCCGCTTTCTGAGGGCTGAAGCCATCCGTTCGAAAAGTGATCCTCACCGGAGGAGGACTCGGCACCATTATGGTAATCGGGCTTATGAGATCTTGGGCGCGATTGAAGAGCTTCGAGGGAGTGTTTTGCCAAGGGCGTGATCGCACGATCAATAAGAAAGAGCGCATTCTCATGTCTTCAAGGGCAGCGTGCGGGCGCCTCAAGAAATGTAATCGATGATTCCATGAGGAGACAGGTCCGAAGGCCAAAGGCAATCGACACCGGCATTCTATCATTGCGAAAAAATGGGACGCCGCCGATTTAAGGAGCTTAGCAAAATGCATTTGAGAGCAGCGCAAAAATCCTCGCTGAAGATGGATGTATGATCGTGAGGTGGAGGGCATTCGCAAGAAGGTGTTGAGACCATGAAGCGATCCGGCAGCGTTGCCAACCACGCCATTAGCAATGTAGATCCAATTGGTGGTGTTGTCCGTAGTGGCACCTTCTTCCCAATGAGAGCGCGAACAAAACGCGGATCCCACCGAGATCCGGCGAGATCTCGAGGTGGTGTCCACCGCGATGACCATCCATGACCTTGGTCCAAAAAGGAAGGCGCCAATCGGTCGTGAACCGGGGCGGAGGTTGGCAAGTGGAAGCATAGGGAGAAGGGAACCATGCCCGCGGTGGGTTGCCGAGCGGCCCCCAATTGATCGACAAGATCTGGATCAAGAGCCCACACCAACGATCCAAAGAGAAGCAGAGTTGAGAGTTGATTGGAGGGCTATCCCATCCCGGCGGGGACCGCCTTTGCTATCCAACGAGCTTGTAACCGATTTCAGTAACCTCCTTCGATAGGGAAGATCCCCTGATGTCCTAGATACTTCCTGATTTATTAGTTGCGGGCCGCTTTTCGTTTCAGATAAATGATTGGCAAGTCGCATGTAATTTTGATGAAGAGTTTGGGTCCGGAAAGCGTGATCCGCAAGATATGGGATTGTTATCCCGGCACCCATTGCACAAAGGTCAATCCGAAAAAGTCGGGCGCGGCCCATTTCCAAAGTGTTTCTGTATCACCCGAGAAATCATGAAATATGTAAGCTATGGGCTGAAACCACTCAAGGTGATAAAGTCCGATCTAGACAAAGGTATGAGATCAAAGACGCATGGCGGGTACAAAGACAACCCTTTGTCTTCAATGGAGAGTTCGCCAAATCCAAGAAAATCCGCGACCGCCGTGGGAATATCCACAAAAATACCGGCCGCCGCATGCCACTTTGGAAAGGAAGAGGTGGGCCGAGCAACCACATAATCATGATAGCGTGAGGGAACTGAAGTCACCAGCATTCTGCGGAAGAATGGCAAAGAGGTGTCGCTTTGCTTGATTCCCACGCCAGATCACAGCTTGCTGCAGCTTGTTCGGCTGATCACGGATCCGGGCTTGTCCCTTTTCGAAAGCAAAGAAGCGCGGATCGCCACCACCAAGCCGAAAGGATTGACCCGAGGAAGATTTCCCTGTATTGAGACGAAGCACCCGCTAATCTCCACCATCCAGTATCTTCGCTTCTCGCACCTCACGATCTTGAAGAGAGGTGAGCTAAGAGGTTCGTGTAGAAAGCCGAGAAAGGCCAAGGAGGCGAATTTGAGCCGCCCCGCTGGAAAGAGATTTTGAACCCGAAGTGCTGAAATTTTCACACGGGGCCGAGTACAAGGCATTGAGTTTAGCAATATCTGCGCCCCGGTGTACTCGTGAGAGCTGCTTTGACTTGTTGTGCTCCAATAAAGTCTGAATTTCGACCGAGCCGAAAGCCCCGCTGATCCGCGAAGTTGGCTGACTTGAGCTTGTGTACTTTTGAGATCCGCATGAGCCCGTAAGAGAGCTTCATGCTTGTCTTGAAGTTTGGCCTCCAAAGTTGCAACTTGGGCGCTTGCGTAAAATTGAAGGTCCCGGTGTACCGCATCGAGGCCTCTAGTGCCCGCTTGAACCCCGGCCATAAGAGCGCCTTTGGGATTCTTTAACTTGAGAGCGTGCCAGCCTTTGAGCATCCCGGGCCGATATCGACAACAACAACCCGACGCAGGGTGTTGTGGTGGTGGGAGCTATTGCCGCTGCCCGGTTTGGATGTTTGGGAAAAAATGGTGTGAAGTGGATGGTGTAGGAGGAGGAGACAAAGGACATGGGTGTGACTGTGGACATGACCGCTGGAAGACACGCTGAAGTGCCAACTTGGTGAGTGATTGGAAGGGAGCTACGAAAGTGGAATTATGAGAATTTGGTGGTGTGGGGAGGGAAGTAATGACGGATGAGGGCTTTGAAAGTGGCCTCCCACGTAAACTTCGTAAATAGAAGTGGTACCCCGGCTAGCGGTCCATTTCTTGGAGAAGACGATAGAACATCATTTGGGGCCAATCTATGGGTGTTTGGAGTGTGTAGCAGTGAGGACCAGTTATAGAAAGGTTTATTGATATGGGTGTTCTTGATAGAATACCCAAGGAATTTTTTGCCACAGAAATTTAACAAAGGTTTCGTGAGGCTTGTCGATATTGGTCGACGATGGACATTGGCATGATAAGCAGTGCACCAAACTCGCGGACATCGGTGATCCCGTGATAGCGCACTCATGATACACAAGGGGTGTGCAAGGAATATGAAATACCCCGTAAATCAAATGTTGAGTCAACGAAATAGTGGTGCCATCGACTATTACGCTGGTGTAACTCAAGGGGCCGTTAACGATATTGACGATGAACCGCTGTAACCGGGTCGATTTGGAGCCTAAGTTCCATTTGAGAGAATTCAGAAGCCGGTGTCGCTCAAACTTCTTTATTTGGGCCAACAAGGGCTTCACGAAAGTGGGCCAAGAAGGATACGATGCAAAAGGGCCGGATCCTTGGGAGCAAAGAGAGCTTGAAGTGTAGAAAATCTTGGGGCAGCCATGGAAATGATGTGCGTAAACGAAGAGGGATGCCAAAGGCGGAAGACGAAAGTCGAAAGCACGGAGGACAAAGGCGCAGAGGAACGAAAAAGGTTTGTTTTAGGGCGCAATAACCGAGGCTTAAGAGGTATGAAGAGTGCGAAACCGAACCGCTGATGGTGCCGTGTGTCAAAAGATGCCAAGAAGGGTATTGAGAGGCAAAAATTTGGCTAAGTCCCAAAAACGTAAGGGAGAAGCAATGAACGGTGAGGATGAGACGGAAAGAAAGATCGATGTGACAGATGGCAAAAGGACACCCATTAATGTTCGACGGGCTGAAAAGAAGGAATGGCATTCACGCCGGCAACTCGGGCGGGATATCATTAAAAGGAATGTGTCAAGGTACCATGGCTAGATATGCTACGGAGAAAAGATTCTCATTTTAGAAACAACAGCCTTGCATTGCAAAACACGCTGGCGATTTGTGATTGGTCCACGCCGATTAAGGAGTTCCTCGGGGCTATATAAGACGAACCGAGAGGAACGGCGGCATCCGGATGGCGCCAAGATGGCCGCCGCCGCTTGAACGAAGATTGCACGGTGATGCCCACTAACCGCCGAGTGGATCACTTGCAAGATGAATTGTCTGATCTTCGGGCGCCACAACCGCGGGTGGGGCATTCAATGGACGGCCGGTGTGCCGGGATGGTCAACATCCCGACCAAGACCAACGGATGGAGGTGGTTCTCGTCCTTCGGCCGATCCTGAGCGTAACCTTTACCATCTCCTCACAAGATACCTCTCGCCCAACCCTGAGTAGGGTTTTTTCCTCTTAGGACTTAGTAGATAGGGCTCGAGCCCATTTTTGTATATAGGCGCGCCCATAGCGAAATAGCCGGGTCAGCGCCTACATTTTGTAAAAAAAATTCCACTATAATATAATATACCGCCTTTCTAGTCACTTTCTTCGCGGTGTTTGCGCCTTGAACTGCCTCTCGTGGTGTTGATGTTCACTTTCCGTGGTGATGAAATGCTTTGAGACGAAAACCATTAACCAATGTAGGTAATGGAGTGCCATCTAACTCCCGCCAGTTGGAAAACGCTTTTCTAACCACTTGAACAATTTGATAAGGGCCAAGCCAACGAAACTTGAGTTTACCCTGAAAAATTTTGTAATTCGAATCATAAAGAAGAACCAAATCGCCTTCTTTGAATGTTTTTGTCTTCAAACGCTTGTCATGTAAAGATTTTGCAATCATGGTCCATGAAGAACACCTAATATAAGCATCCCTTCAAGTTCATCCAACTGCTTCTAATTGATAGACCCGCTCTTTGAGTGCAAAGTGGATTATGAGCAAGAGCCAGCTTGAAAACGGAGTGTTGGAAGGATGTATTCAAACGGCATGAGAGCTTCCCCCGACCATAAACCAATTTAAAAGGAGGTGACCGTGAGCAATCTTGAAACAAGTATTGTAGGCCCAAAGAACAAAAGAGGGAAGTTTTGTTCCGCCAATCAGGCGAAGGCCACAAATTTTTTGAGAATGGTGACCGAGTTTTGTTGGTGCTTTCTCGCCAACCCATTGCCTTGAGGATAGTAAGGTGTGCTCTTGTGATGATGTATCGAGATAATCCGTCGTGCCCTTGATAGTATGATTGATGAAATGAACACCACTGGCCACCGACCAGCCCCAAAATGTACAATCGAATCGCGATAATTTGTTGATAGAGGACTCTAGCCGCGGCTTGCTGCAAAGGTTGTCCTGAAGTGCACAAGCTTCCGCCCATTTGGTGGCGAGTCGCTGAGAACCGTAGAATGTATCGCACGAAAGTGTGCCGCAAGCAGAGGATCTATAGGTCCCACAAAAGTCCATTCCCCATTTGGTCGGGGGAAGTGGCGCATGGCGACCGGCGCCAAGGGAAGAGCCGCCACGGGCAGGGCGCCCCACCGGGCAAGCGCCACACGCGCGGCATGGGCGTGAGCATCTTTTGAAGAGCTGCGGCCAATAATACCCGGCTAGAAGGATTTTATGCGTCGCCGGGTGTCACCATGAAAATGACCACCACCGAGCCCCTTGATGAGCTTCTAACAATGTCCGAACTTCATGAGGTAGAACACAACCGCGAAGATGGTGTCCTTACCCTTTTGTAGAGATGTCCCGCAACCATGGTGTAGCCACGGACCTCTCTGGAGAAATTGATGGCGCTACGGATTGTCGCTAAGGTGAGAGAGCGCCTCGCCTTTCCTGGGTGGAAGAGCACCCGTGGAGGAGGTAATCTGAAAATCATGGAACCAATGTGGTGTTGCCGCGACTAAAAAGAGCCGAGCATCGTGAAAAGCATCCGAGACCCCGCCATGGATCATCCGTGGGGATGCGAAAGATAATCCTGAACAACATGAGATTTGCCACTTTATGAACGCATTTCAAAAAGGAGCAAATTCTTGGAGAAGAAGGACCCAACGAAAGCAATGCGCCCGTGGGCGTGGACTTGTTGATCAAATAGAGGAGTGCTTGGTGGTCCACAAAGAACTTGATTTGACTGCCCAAAAGGTAATGACGAAGCGCTTGGACACAGAAAATGAGACCCAAAGCTTCACGCCCGCGGGCGTAATAGTTGCGCCAGCCAGGTGAGTTTTCGGTCGGGCGAGCGATTTGGTTTGTCGCTGCGATCATATTCTTGAGAAAGAACAGCCCAATAGCAAACGCCGAGACATCAACATGAACGGAAAGGGCTTGTCCCATTGAGGAGGAACAAGAACCGGTGCCTCGAAAGCAAAAGCTTCAAATTGTTGGAAAGCAACTCACTGGGAATTCCAAGCCCACCGGATTCACCACCCGTGAGTTTATGAATGGGATCCGCAATGGCCAAAACGTATGAAGGTGGAGTAATAATTGACCTTTCCCGTGAAAGAGCGGTCTCCTTGATATTGGCCGGTGCTTGAGCCTTGAGCACAATAACCGATTTTGGCAGATCAAGCAGATTCCTCGCTTTGCGGCAACATGGCCTAAATGTAACACCGTAAGTGACGAAAAGGTGCATTTCTCGTGATTGAGACTAATGCCGGACTCATCACATTTCTGGAAGACGAAGTTCCAATTTATCCAAATGGTCAGCCATGGAACTCAGAGGCGTGAGAAGTCATCTTGAAAAATTTGCAAGAAGGGATTTTCCTTCATGAAATCATGAAAAACCGAGAGCATGATGCGCTGAAACGCTGGAAGGAGAGTTGATAATCCAAAAGGAACCACCTTGTAGGCAAAAAGTGAGTACTTACACGGGTGGTGAAAGTGGTCTTGAGTTGATCAGAGTCTTTGATGGAGATCCGATTGTAGCCGAAAACCATCCATAAAGGAGTACATCTCATGTCCACCCACTTCTTCCAGAACTTGGTCCGCAATGAAGGGAAGTGGAAAATGATCACGCCCGTGGCCCCGATTGAGTTTCCGATAGTCCAATACGCACGCCGATCTTACCATTGTGCTTAAGGGCAATGACGATGGGGCTCACCCATTCGTAATGTTTGACCTCATAGATCAAACCCCGCAAAGAAGGAGTTTGTCAATTTCCGCCTTTGACGCGATCACTGTGAATTAGGGTTGAGCCTCGCATCGCCGCTGCTATACCGGGTCGCATCGATTTGGTAGGAATGGTGAGTTCCCCAAGCTTTTGTTGATTCCCCAAGATCTTTGTAACTCCAAAGCGAAAATGTGTTTGAATTTTTGAACAGCTTTTGACGCCCTGCTATATAAGGTGCTTGAAGATTTGCGCAAAGAATGCGACAGTTGATTGTTGCCAACGCCCACAATCTCGACTTCAGAAGTCCTAATATGGGGTATTATTCAGATCCCTGGACAATGTGTGCGTGAGGTTGGAGCATAACCGATCGTGGCACTTTTGCGTGAAGAAGAGAGGTTGCTCGTTTCATCTAGCGTAGGTTGCTTCATGACAATGTACATCAAATGGAGGTGCGTGGAGGTTCAGCATCTGAAAAGTGATCAACGCGGATTCGATTGCAAGGAGCCGGTAGGGGTCAAGCAAGGCGCAGCCACAGCCGGGTCCCGATCAAGAGTCATTTCTCCCCAAGGATCGGCATATTCGGGTAGGATGACAGAGGGCATACCGTAGGAGGAGCCCGAACTTGATAAATATTCCGAGAGCTTCTTCAGAATCGGTCCGAGAGAGGTTTCCGCATTGTCAACGAAAATGATCCCCGCCTCGCTTGCAAGTCCATGGTGGCATTGAGATGACCATCGTTGATGACTAACTCGGTCCGTGGCCCAAGAATGGATACTCTTTGCCCGGCGGAGAAAAGGTCCGCTTACCAAAGATTTCATAGTCACCGGATCTTCGCCACTTTCAAACCCAAATTCCATGGGAAAGCGGAGATCACCAATATTGATGTGAAGAATAGGTGTGACGCCTTTGAGGTCTCGTGGATATGGCCATTAGCCAATTTGATGTCATATGGGGCACGCAAAGAGTTGTGTGATGCCCATTTGTTTCGCGAGTTTATCCGGTGATGAGATTGACCGCGCTTACCTCCATCGATTTGAACATGGTTGACTTGGCGATTTCCCACCGTGGCATGGACCGTGGGTGTAGAGGTAGCCGCACCCCCAACTAAAAACAGCTTTGGGAGTGGTAACCGGTCCTTGAGAGCGGAGACGAGTTTTAAAATGGTGGCCAAGCTTAAAGGAATTTTGATCTTGGCGAGCTCCTCTTGGAGTTCGAGGTACATGAGAAAAGGATCTGGCTGGTTCCACGGGTGCGGAGTGCATGGCATGGAAGCAAAGAATTCTTTTTGAGTAAGTCAACCTCGGCTGCAATATTGGGATATGTCCGAGGCGTGGAGGTTGAGATGTTGAAGGGGTATCTTGTCTTTGTTGAGCCCCTAGTGGTGGCATGAACATTTGCCAAATGTGCGCCTTCAAAGCAGCTTTGCATGAGGTTCAAAATGCTTTGGCAAACTTTGGGCATGACATGTGGCATGAGCTTTTCAAAGTCGGTGCAAAGTGAACCTTTTTTTCGTCCCTCATGAGGAATGGTGTCCACCGCAAAGGCAAAAGTTGCGTGCCCTTCCTCAATAATAGTCAAGGGACGTGATGCCTTGGTCCGGCGTGAAAACTAAACCAACCCAATTTGACTCCAATTTGGACCGGAGGATTAAGTGCCCGAAAAATTTCCTCTTGGGCTTGTTGATCCAAATTGAGGTTGATTTTGCCGGAGCTGGTTGATAGCGTGATTGCCGAGGCGCTCTTGGTGGCTTTTAAGAACTGGTCGCGGCCTTGTTTGCCATTAGCGAGCCGTAGTTGGTAAGCCATGAGGCGGACCGATGTGGTCTGATTTGTGCCGTGAAGCCGCACGAACTTGTGGAAGTTGAGGACACGCCGTGGTGGTATGACCCCATTCTTGACAAAGATAACACCGAGCTTTAGAAGGATCAAAAGGAGGACGTTGGTTGGATCCCCCCGGGTTGGTCCCGCTGTCGATAGAGTTGGATTGGGCTCGCACCAAGAGGTGGTCACGATAGTGCGATTGTTGCCGGGGTGTGGTTTGCACTTGATAAACCATTTTGTTGCGGAACGGTGTGGGATGAGTGCGAGTGCACTCTTCCGTGGCATGATTGCACATGTTGCATCGCTTGCAATGAGGCGGGCCATTGGTGGAGTTGCACTCATTGGCCAAATGGCCTTGGTATTTGCAAATATGGCACCAGATTTGATCATACTGTGGATTAGCGTGTTGAGGCTGAAACAGCCGCTTGTGGAACCATGACAGTGGAATGAACAGGAGCTCTTGAAGAGCCACGGAGGAAACATTGATTGACGAGTGATTGACAGGTCGATAGCCTGCTCCAAAGTTTTTGGACGCAGTATTCAGTCATGAGTCGAATGGCGGAGGAAGTCCTTGGAGAAACCGCACCAAAAATCTGCCTGCGGGTAGGGTACTCCTTGAGCTTACTTAGCGCATGTGAAGTCGATCCAAGAAAAATCCCCGCAGACACTGTGGGCTCTTGTTGAAGTTCATTGAGTTGCTTGAGATGAAGTTGATCATCATCCGCGGGTCCCGTGAATGAGACGTAAAAGCAAAGGCTTTTCGACCGTCTTGTTTCCAATGGCTTTTGTTGGACATGAGCCATTGATGAGGAGAGCCAATGCCAGGTGGGTGGAAAAGATGTGGAATTTCAGGTTGAGGTTGCGCGCGTGACCATTTAGGACAGCCTAGAGCCTCAAATTCTTCCATGTGGGCCCCCAGCACTTTGGTCTAACGGGCTTGCCTTCGTGTTGCCAAAGGTGGGATAAGTCAGCCGTCAGTCCGAAAGGTAGATGTGAAAGTGTTGGGCTGGACAGAAACAATATAGTGAGGATATTGAGGTTGAGGTGGATGTGGCATTGTGCCCGGGCGACCCTGATGAAGGGGTGATCAAGGGCTGAGAAACCGGGCGTAGCCGGAGCATTGGTTTTGAGATCCGTAAGGTTGTAAACAGAAAGAGCAAGGGGGAAACGTGGGGAAAGGATATTCCCCGGTAGGCAAAGGAGACATGTGGATAGCCGCGGTGCACCCTGGGAGATGAGGGTTGTGAAGGAAGAGGCGCGATGGCCTGAAGAAGAATGATGGATGTAGGCATGTTCGTGGGTGTGTGAAAGTACGGTTGAGAAGGTTGAGCCCGATAAGGCTCCCGATAGTGATGAGGGACCGAGGTTGTGAGCAATGTTTGCACGCTTTGGGGCGGGAACCTGGGACGAGACTGACACGAGGGGTGGGTGGCGCGGACCGAGCCCTAGACCTAAGATGGCCTCCCTCTATGTCATAAGCGCATCCATACATGTCGCGAATGCTTCCCGGACGCCGATGGCGCAAGCAAGCGAGGTCAGTTCGAGAAAGGAGTTCTTCCGCGGAAATTACTTTACACGCACATGGCGAGCCGTAAGAAAGTAGGATAAAATCGCACTCAACACGTGACATGTTGTTTGGGGTCCGGGGTCTGAACTCTGGAAGATGTTCTCTGTGGAGGACCCGTGGATCTAACAGAGAGTCCTGGGACTATGTCACACGCGGGATTTGCAAGAAGAGAAGAAGAAGAAGGAAACAGAACAATTGAGAGAAAGATGATAAGCTTCCTTGATATCAATGATGAAAATACATGAGCTCTCGAATAGAGAGAAAACCGAAAGGAGACAAGACTCAAAACTCATCTAAAAACTTATGTGCTAACTCTACTCATATATATAGTACAATGGCCTTGGGCCCAATATAGACACTGACCGATCTTCGTGCCGACTCGGGAAGGAGGCCCGATTTGGGAATGTTGGCGGCGCCTCTTTGAAGTGCCTAGAATCACGCGACGCCGACGCAGGCGGTGATCGGCCGCCACTTGTCCGAGCGGGCGAGCTTGTTGATGACCACAAGCTTTGACTTTGCGTGGTCCGGCCGCTTGGTCTTCTTTCTCAAGGAGCCTTGGATGTCCGACCGGTGGTCGATCGAGGATCCTTGAGCTTGACCTGGTCTGTCAGATGCATGGAATAGTCCCTGTATCAGGAGGCACAGGACTAACATTGGGAACACAAAGGATATTTAGTGAAGGAGCCTTTTAGAAAAGCTCTTTAACCGGGGTAATAACCATGGTTCGAAAATAGGGGAGTTCCTCCCTAAAAAATCCGCCTACTTGTCTTAAATTCGGTCATCCTAAAAATTTCCGCAATTTTCCCCAAGCAAGAAAATAAAAAATTTCCGGCATATTACACTAGAAAATGTACTAATATATATTTTTTTCCGGTAGCCTCAAATACCCAACGGCATTTTGACTGGCTTGACACATTGCTATTTTCGAGCCCTGGTAATAACCTTCGGAATTATGGCATAATCTCGTGGGGGGGATCATAGTCTATGTACGGGACTGAAGTACCATAAGGCACTAAAGGAATGGTTGAAGTACTTAGGGACCCTATCAAAATGTAGGCAGCATATACAATTCCAGCATAGAGTTGGCCACTGTCCATTTGGGAAGTTGGTGGCTCAGCCGCATCAAAAAAGGTACATAGGCAATGGGTTTGGTTCAAGGAACTACCAGGATTACACTTTAGCTAAGTTAGAGCAGAGCTCTAGTAGTGTGGAATGAGGACATATGTTTACTATGTATGTACTATGTTCACATACGATAAACATCTTGGTGAGGTAATCTATGTAGTGAGACGGGGGAAGAAGGAGAAGTGTACCCCAAACTTACCAATGAAGGTTCTGGAGTATGTCTAGAATGTGCAGACAACAATCAATCCAGTTGCATGCTAAGGTAGGATGTTGTAGTTGGCACTTGAAGTAAATGTCAACGGGCAATAGAATAAAGCTCAAGATGATGGAGTTGAATAGTACAACAGTACAATTTCAGGATGTGTAGCAAATAGCAGTTACCTGCTAGAAGCTCGAATGTGTCTTGCATAGACATCGAAGACTAGATCTCCCACATGATCTATACCTGGATCAGGCAGAGGTGAACCCCATGGGTTACATGGAGGTGTACGTTATAACATATAGGGCTCGAACATCGATATAAGCCGGGGTACCAGGAAAATAATCGCTTGGGTTATATCAGATGTAGGTATTTTAGGAAGGCTTACAAAATGCAAGGCAGGCGCCCTGATGACTCTAGGTAAGTTACGATTCTTACGAAGGCTCACCCGCTAATGTAGGGCATGACTATGGCTTAAATGAGGATGCCATGTCATTTGTAATGCCACAATAGCGGCATAACGTCATGACAGAGAAACCTAATGACTAATATTTCTAGGATGTACGACAACGTTGAATATCTAGCATTATAACATGGGGTTTTTTTGTGATTTTATACGTTTTTTGGCATGGTTTTCATATGATTTCATGGGCGTATTGTGTGAGACATACTAATCAGTATATCTAGAGTGCATTCCGCATTTTTATTGTCTAAATTCCATATCCCCAATAGTTTACCCCCTTTTATTTTTATTCCTCTATTTCTTTTTAATAAGCCACACATGCAAGCATCGAGATGTTTCACTTTAGGGTTATTTTAGGGTGCTTTGCCAATGTGGATATGAAGATTAGGGTTCGTGGAGGTGGCCATACCTTCCGTCTATGCCATCCGCCGAGGATTGCCAAGGCTTCCTGTATACTAGCCAACGCTTGAGCATGATTTTTGAAATACATATGACTTTAAGCGTAATGCCGAGCCGCGTAACTGGTGGAACAAATTATAGGAAGCAATGGATGAACATAGTTTGAGTTGCGTGTGAAGGCGAAAGCAGACGTGGTCGCTTTGTGATCTTCTATTTGGAACAGAGCACTATGTACGCAGGGCTTTTCCTCGTCATTGAGATGAAGCCGAAATTGCTTTGGCCGAAATTGCTTTGGCCGTCTCTGTACTAAGTTTGGGGCGTTTCTGCAAAACTCCGCAAGATCCAGGTATTTGCTGGCCCGAAACCTTTCTATTCAAGCCAAAATGGATGTTTCTTTGTGTTCTGAGCTTTCAGGCAGTTAAAATGGTCTTGTACGGAGGCTGATAGGAGAATGATTAGGCTTCTGCTAGAAAGACCTCTGCCATTGAAGTTCGATCCAAATACCAGATAGAAAGCTCCATTTTTCGCCTCCCCAAATTTGTAATGAATTCTTAGTCATAAGACTTTGATCTCCAATGATCAGAGTAGCGACCGCCAAAAGTCCTCTAGCAGGTTTGAAATCCTTTTTTTTTGAATTACCAAACATCGCATTTCTGACAAAGGGGAGAAATCATGAATTGTAGCTATGAGAGTGTTTCGAAAAAGATTAGGAACGTGGCTATAAGGGTTTTTTATGCTGACTGACAAACCACATTTCATTGCTATGTGCTTTTTTGGCCATGTGCAAGCATGCCATTATATTTCTTAATTTGTACTCTCAAAACGTTTTTGTATTTCTCATGGCCATGACATAAAAGATCAAGTTGCAATCGTTCAAATCTCTGCGCTTGCTCTTGGCTTTGACTCTTATTTGCTTCCAAATCTTATTCCATCCAAAAACATTGAGATTTAGATCCTTAAAACTTAGTCATCGCACTGCTATTTAAATAGATGAACCCATTGAGATTATGCCAGATGATTTATGATTGTTGATGATTTGCAACTTGGAACCAAGGTGTTGTTTACGTATCTGTGATTTTACGCTTTATATCGTCCCAGACCTTCCTCACGAAGACTATACGCACTATACCTATAAGTTGACAGGTCAAATTGAGCTCTTGTTTTATTAATACCGTACTTAACATATTAATACGTACAGTACGTATGATACGTACTTTATAAACAAAAACCATCCAAATGACATTAGACCAATAGAATTGGTAAATTTATACATTAGGAAAAATATTATAGAATAGAAGTAAAAAAACACTTATTATTAGATGCAATAAATGAGCAACAATTACTTAAATTTATTTGTCTCTAGGTGTAGATTGTAGACTAGAATATATAACTCTTAAATAGACATATTTTGGATTGAAAACTTTGAGAAATACTTAATTTTCTAGAGTAATATATTCTGGTTCATTATTTAAAAATTGAAGTTCTTCATACTAGTTGTTATTGCAACTATTTCAACTGCAATACAAGAAATAATAGTTCTAAAAAGTTACAAAAAGTACTTAACGTATTATACGTAAAGTACGTATTTTACATATTTAATAAGTATTTTATAATTTCAAAAAACGTATTTAAAGTACTTTTTAAATGAGAGGTGTGCATACGATATTAATACGTTAAGTACGTATAATACCCGTACCGTACTAAACGTACCTGACAACACTGCTTGGAACATCTTCCCTCGGTTGATTCTTATTCAGGTCATTTTTGTACGTGTAAGAAGGGAACGTTTTTAACACAAGATCACATGTCTGGACAGATTTACGGGGCACTTTAGAATAGCATGAGCATTTGAAGCTATTTCCCATTTATTTAAATCCATTTGACACTTGTGACGTGATCTTTTGCTTTGTGCGATGAAGATATAAAGTCTCAAGGTATCCGTGAAGTTAGGTTCGGGATGGTTTCAAAGTTGCAAGTTGTAGCGAACAGAAAGGAGAAGCGAATGGAGGCTAGTTTCTAAGCCGGAGTATGATCCTGTTATGGCTGCCATGTTGGATCCTGTGATAGAGGTAATATCATAGTTTCTTTTCTGTGAACTTATTCATATGTGGATGATATTATCAGAACTTAATCTGGGTAGAAACGACCTTTTGTGACAAACTGAAAGACTTGTTGAGACGATTGTCAGAGATGTGTGAGAGGGCAAATGTAAGCTTATGCTAAGAAATCCACTTGCTCGGTAAAAGCATCAGCCTAGTCACAGGATGAACATAAAAATCAGCAGAGAATGTTATAACTGCTAATGGTGTCTCTCATCATGCCAGAATAACATCTGCTCCTTCCAAATCTGCAATAATGGAATCAAACTTTCCCAAATAATCTGTCAAATTATCTTTCTCATACAATTTCAACTTCCTGAGTTGCTTCTCCAAAACATCTATTTGTGATGAAGTCTTGACTTCATATTGATTTATCAAATACTCCCACATTTCTTTTGGATTCATACCTCTTAATTTTAGCTTGATGGCAGTTCCAACCTTGCTTGTGATAATTGCCTGTGCTTCCATCACCTTTAACTCATCAACAGGTCCAAGAGTTAGTCTAGAAACTACAGTTGATCTATTACCTCCACCTCCTTCTGTTCTGGAGTCTTGGACTGTGCTTTCACTTGATTCTGCCACAGAGGTTGTCACCTTTGCATTGTCTCCTTCAATCAGATACCATAAGTTCTCAAATTCAAGTACCTGACTTATTCCCTGTTTCCAAATCTGAAAGCCATTATCACCTTTGAAAACATCAATGGATGTTAGCAAATTAGCACCAAAACGAGTTGACATCTTAATATTTGGAGAACCCAAGCTCTTGTTGGTTGATTCAACTAGACCGGCATCATACAATGCAAAATCTCTAATCCAATTATTCATTCTCCTTTTTTTTTATATTAATCGATCCAGCTCAAGTGCTGGACCGATCTCTGCAATGCCGGACCGATAGGCAGGCTTGTCCGAAAAACCTTTAATTGTCACCTTGCTATTGCTTAATATTTTAAGCAATATCTTCCTATAATTGAATCACCAAAAATAACTCACCTTTTCAAACGTTTAAGGCCCCCCTTCATATATTAGGTTTTTCAACCATATTAACTCAATGTTTTGCTTCTCCCATAAAGAGCTTGTTTCAATGATCATGCTCTAGATCATTACCTGGTTTCAACAATCAAGTTATCATGATGCCACAACATTGAACAAATATTACATGATCCTTTTTCTCACATGATAGGGTTTCATGCCTCTATCTCATTATGAAGGAGCCAAAAACGACAACATTTGAAAAGGATCAAAAGTTGAAGTTGACATGATAACTTAAGAAAATTAGTTAATTGTGACAAAGCATGATTGATATTGGGAACACAAAGGATATTTAGCTGAAGGAGCCTTTAGAAAAGCTCTTTAACTGGGGTAATAACCTTCGGAATTATGGCATAATCTCGTGGGGGGGATCATAGTCTATGTACGGGACTGAAGTACCATAAGGCACTAAAGGAATGGTTGAAGTACTTAGGGACCCTATCAAAATGTAGGCAAAAGATATACAATTCCAAAGATAGAGTTGGCCACTTGTCCATTTTGGGAAGTTGGTGGCTCAAATTAGATCAAAAAAGGTACATAGGCAATGGGTTTGGTTCAAGGAACTACCAGGATTACACTTTAGCTAAGTTAGAGCAGAGCTCTAGTAGTGTGGAATGAGGACATATGTTTACTATGTATGTACTATGTTCACATACGATAAACATCTTGGTGAGGTAATCTATGTAGTGAGGCGGGGAAGAAGGAGAAGTGTACCCCAAACTTACCAATGAAGGTTCTGGAGTATGTCTAGAATGTGCGCATAACAATCAATCCAAATTGCATGCTAAGGTAGGATGTTGTAGTTGGCACTTGAAGTAAATGTCAACGGGCAATAGAATAAAGCTCAAGATGATGGAGTTGAATAGTACAACAAAGACAATTTCGGATGTGTAGCAAATAGCGCTTACCTGCTAGAAGCTCGAATGTGTCTTGCATAGACATCAAGACTAGATCTCCCACATGATCTATACCGGATCAGGCGAGGTGAACCCCATGGGTTACATGGAGGTGTACGTTATAACATATAGGGCTCGAACATCGATATAAGCCGGGGCCCCAGGAAAATAATCGCTTGGGTTATATCAGATGTAGGTATTTTAGGAAGGCTTACAAAATGCAAGGCAGGCGCCCTGATGACTCTAGGTAAGTTACGATTCTTACGAAGGCTCACCCGCTAATGTAGGGCATGACTATGGCTTAAATGAGGATGCCATGTCATTTGTAATGCCACAATAGCGGCATAACGTCATGACAGAGAAACCTAATGACTAATATTTCTAGGATGTACGACAAACGTTGAATATCTAGCATTATAACATGGGGTTTTTTTTGATTTTATACGTTTTTTGGCATGGTTTTTCATATGATTTCATGGGCGATTGTGAGACATACTAATCAGTATATCTAGAGTGCATTCCGCATTTTTATTGTCTAAATTCCATATCCCCAATAGTTTACCCCCTTTTATTTTTATTCCTCTATTTCTTTTTAATAAGCCACACATGCAAGCATCGAGATGTTTCACTTTAGGGTTATTTTAGGGTGCTTTGCCAATGTGGATATGAAGATTAGGGTTCGTGGAGGTGGCCATACCTTCCAGATCTATGCCATCCGCCAGAGGATTGCCAAGGCTTCCCAGGTATACTAGCCAACGTTTGAGCATGATTTTTGAAATACATATGACTAAGCGTAATGCCGAGCGCCGCGTGCAGGTGGAAATGAGCTTATAGGAAGCACTGGATGAACATAGTTTGGAGTTGCGTGTGAAGGCGAGCAGACGTGGCCGCTTGCTGGATCTTCTATTTGGAACAGAGCACTATGTACGCAGGGCTTTTCCTCGTCATTGGAGATGAAGCCGAAATTGCTTTGGCCGAAATTGCTTTGGCCGTCTCTGTACTAAGTTTGGGGCGTTTCGCAAAAACTCCGCAAGATCCAGTATTTGCTGGCCCAAACCTTTCTATTCAAGCCAAAATGGATGTTTCTTTGTGTTCTCGAGCTTTGCAAATTTAAAATGGTCTTGTACGGAGGCTGATAGGAGAATGATTAGGCTTCTGCTAGAAAGACCTCTGCCATTGAAGTTCTGATCCAGCGCCTGTATAGAAAGCTCCATTTTTCGGCCTCCCCAGCTTGTAATGAATTCTTAGTCATAAGACTTTGATCTCCAATGATCAGAGTAGCGACCGCCAAAAGTCCTCTAGCAGGTTTGAAATCCTTTTTTTTTGAATTACCAAACATCGCATTTCTGACAAAGGGGAGAAATCATGAATTGTAGCTATGAGAGTGTTTCGAAAAAGATTAGGAACGTGGCTATAAGGGTTTTTTATGCTGACTGACAAACCACATTTCATTGCTATGTGCTTTTTGGCCATGTGCAAGCAGATGCCATTATATTTCTTAATTTGTACTCTCAAAACGTTTTTGTATTTCTCATGGCACTGTTCAAATCTCTGCGCTTGCTCTTGGCTTTGACTCTTATTTGCTTCCAAATCTTATTCCATCCAAAAACATTGAGATTTAGATCCTTAAAACTTAGTCATCGCACTGCTATTTAAATAGATGAACCCATTGAGATTATGCCAGATGATTTATGATTGTTGATGATTTGCAGCTTGGAACCAGTGTTGTTTACGTACCCGTATTTTACGTTTATATACGTCCCGTACCTTCCTCACAGTACTATACGTACTATACCTATAAGTTGACAGGTCAAATTGAGCTCTTGTTTTATTAATACCGTACTTAACATATTAATACGTACAGTACGTATGATACGTACTTTATAAAAAAAAACCATCCAAATGACATTAGACCAATAGAATTGGTAAATTTATACATTAGGAAAAATACATTATTATATATTATAGAATAGAAGTAAAAAAACACTTATTATTAGATGCAATAAATGAGCAACAATTACTTAAATTTATTTGTCTCTAGGTGTAGATTGTAGACTAGAATATATAACTCTTAAATAGACATATTTTGGATTGAAAACTTTGAGAAATACTTAATTTTCTAGAGTAATATATTCTCGTTCATTATTTAAAAATTGAAGTTCTTCATACTAGTTGTTATTGCAACTATTTCAACCTAATACAAGAAATAATAGTTCTAAAAGTTACAAAAAGTACTTAACGATTATAATGTAAAGTACGTGATTTTATATTTAATAAGTATTTTATAATTTCAAAAACGTATTTAAAGTACTTTTTAAATGAGAGGTATGCATACGACGATAATAATGCTTAACGTGCATAATAATCGCATTACTGCACTAAACGTGCACTGACAACACCGCTTGGAACATCTTCCCTCGGTTGATTCTTATTCGTGTCATTTTTTGTAATGCGTAAGAAGGAAACGCTTTTAACACAAGATCACATGTCCGACAGATTTACTTGGCACTTTAGAATAGCATGAGCATTTGAAGCTATTTCCCATTTATTTAAATCCATTTGACACTTGTGACGGATCTTTGTTGCTGATGGAGATATTAAAGCCTCGGAAGGTATCCGTGAAGTTAGGTTCGGGATGGTTTCGTTGCAAGTTGTAGCGCAATGAAAAGGAGAAGCGAATGGAGGCTAGTTTCTAAGCCGGAGTATGATCCCCAAGTATGGTCTGCCATGTTGGATCCCCGTGATAGAGGTAATATCATAGTTTCTTTTCTCGTGAACTTATTCATATGTGGATGATATTATCGTAACTTAATCTGGTAGAACGACCTTTTGTGACAAACCGAAAGACTTGTTGAGACGATTCTTTGTAGATGTGTGAGAGGGCAATGTAGCTTATGCTAAGAAATCCATTGTTCGTAAAAGCATCGGCCTAGTCACAGATGAACATAAAAAATCAGCAAAGAGAATGTTATAACCGCTAATGGTGTCTCTCATCATGCCAAGATACATATTCAATGGTATTTCAAGTATTGGAAGTAGTGTAAATGCTCGATTTTTTTGCATTTATGCTCTTTGTTACACAAGTTTCTTTACTAAGATGATTACAAGGACAAAATGGGTTCAAGTCCCACCGGGTTGGTAATATTTACTTGGCAAACTTGCTATCGCCATGCAGATATTGATGCTACAACATATGTTCAATGCTAGAAGGCCTCTGCTTTACTATTTCTCATCAGGATAATTTCATTCATAGCCTTGGGAACCTATAATCCCTCATATGTGATTTGTGTGATTTCTGTTTGCCCGTAGCAGCATCCCATCATGCTACTAATGCACATCATTGTATTTATATGAAAACAACACATTTTTGTGATTTTAAGCTTGTCTCATGTAATTGGATTACATGCACAAATGTTTCTAAAATTGTTACATGCAAAAGTGTTTTTAAAATTCTTACATGCATTTATGCCATTCTTAGTGCCCAAAGTGACCGAAGGGCTTTATTAGGGCCCGAAGGGCCCAAATTTTTTTACAATATAACAACCAACACATATATGCCATTAACATTTATTAACACAAACTACTATATCATACGGCATATCTGAAGGAGTAAATGGGTTGGTGACCCTACGGAATAAGGTTCCCAACCAAAGGTGAATTGCATACGGTGAATCATGTGCATAGTCGATGAGTAAGATTAGAAGTAATAAGCAACATGCTTCAAGGGCCGAGGTACGAAAATTGACCATGGACATAGAAAACATATTGAAGAAGGAAAGGAATGAAGGACCCCTGTTCATTATATTTAGCAACCTGGATGGGGAGGTTATTACCTTCATAACTTTTAGATGAGTGGCATTATTTGAGGGGTGGCCTTTCCTAGCAGACAAGGATAGATTTCCGGCTTGAAGCCAGAAAGAGCTAGAAAGCTTTTTAAAGTTTTGGTGCGTGGCTAAGAGAAGAAGGCTTCCAATTTCAAGGACAACATGGTGGATTGAATTCACCAAGAACCTTTTTAATAGAATAGGCTCCTCGTGAGAGGTCCTTAAGTGGTACTATCCTTTGAAATATTCACATAAACCCTTGAAATGTATAAGTTCATTTATGGAACTTAATGATGCTTAGGCTTTAAAGTAATGGTTCAGAACACTTTGCCCCAACCATATCTAGACACCCTAGAAGGAGATGACTAGTCAACAATGGTTGGATGCCATTGGACCGTTATGGATGTCAATTTGACAGGCGTGTGGTGCAGACAATTAATCACTGCCATAAAGGCGGTGAAGTTTGGCACAAACCGGAAGAAATTTTGTTATCAAGGCATCTACCAAAGGAAGAAAATATATAAAACTGTAGGTTTAAATTGTTGATAAGTCAACATTTTTCGTCACGTAGTACTTTCCGAGGTGAACAGTGGATTAGAATCCAACGTAGGAGTTTCTACCTCACTCAGAGGAGTTTCCTTACATCGCTCATCGACTACGTCAAAACTTTTATACGGTGGAAATTTTTATACGAGAAAAAATAAAATAAAATACGAGGGCGTGATAGGGAATTTTCGTGTTTAGTTTTGAATTTTAAGACTCGATTTTTCCGATCACGTCCCTTTGGCTCTAGGGCCTACTCGATGTCATTTTGATGCATCCCACCTATGCTCCTTAATAATTGTCCCCGACGCGTTGGTGCATGAATCGCCTCCATCCGAGTTACTAAGAAAATGTTATGGACCTTGGAAACAAGAGATCTCGTTCTCCAAACTTAACATAACTCTACTCTAATAACTCACACGTTAATCCCTAACTAGCTTATTTCTCCCATAACTAGGCCAACACTCATGCTACCTATGGAGTTGGGATGGTTTATCCTAAATTAAAGTCCCCTACAACTAACCAATCTAAAGAGTTAAAATATGGCCAGTGCAATGATCTGGTCCACCAAAATCATGCTCTGATACCACTGTGACACTCCCCGAATCCATACGATGCTCCCATTGTATAAATACAGGAAGTTCCCCTCCCATGGCGACTCCATCACCACGAAAAGGCCCTCCGTCTGACTCGGACCACTTGTAATAGCCAAGCGTCGGCGTGATCTATTGGAATCCTATATAGCGGAAGCGTACATACATGTTAGCACATGGCAACAATACAAATAAATAATATGCCACCACGAAGGGTGGCCATCAATACAAATAACAACAGAATACCAGCATAACAAAGGAAATAAACCATAAATGAGGATTCTACCCCGGCCTCAGACTCATGGGGGTCCACTGACAGCCAGGGCCTCCGGATAATAGCAGACGGAATAATGACAATGGGGTTGGCTGGCATAGAACAATAGCTTGGGTAGTCCTCTCCATTCGCCCCTCCCGTGCACACTTTGCAGATAGGGCTGAGTCATGCTATGGCGTGGTTGTAGCCTTCCGGAGACGTAATCTCATGGAATCACCCTATGAGACTACTCCAGGTTACATCTCCCCGGTCCAATGAGGCAGGAAAGGGATGAATCCCCTCAAGAATCACAATGGTTCCATGGATGTGCTAGAGGATAAGTGCGCACCCGGGCGCACACGCATCCGTACCCGACTTACCCCCCTAAATCTATATCGAGTCCAGGGCGTCCATAGAGGCACACTTCCTGCGATCCAGAGGTATCGGACATATACCCGCCCACACATAGTGACCGACTATAAGTCTAGCACACTATAGGAGCCCCTTGTAAGCCATGCTCGTGGCTCCGCCCTATTTCACCCGCTAGACCGCAAGTATTTGGTGCTGAACCACATCATAGCATGCACAGCCCAGTGGGCTCTTGTGCACAGGCTGCATCTAATGGGATTTAAGGGATTCTAGCTAGGAGCATATCTAATCCTAGATGGCCTTTTAGGTTTCTACCCTCCTATACCTATACAACACAGGAGGAACAGAGAGAAAGAGCATTCATATCCGATACATCCATCATAATCTCATCTAGAACATAAAATAGAGAGACTAATCATTCATCTAACAAGAAAGGGTTAGTTCCTAACTAGAATCTCAAGCTACTAACCAGAGATTCCAGCTAGATCTCCCACATGCCCTGCTGGTTGAAAATCAATTTGGGGCAGAATTCAAATTGCCCCCAAATCAATTTGGGGCAAAATTGGGGTGTAAACCCCAATTTGGGTGAGCCAAGGTTAGCAGGTCTGCCTTGTCCAATCGGTTTGGGCCAGGTGGCAGTTCTAGATTAGTTATCATTAACTAATTTAGTTAAGTGAATACATACTCATTGATCCTGCTCATAAATTCGAATTAGGGTTTAGGGTTAATTTCCACCTTAATAGTTAATGAGTTAACATAGCTAACCTTAGCTTATGAATATTTGACGCACCATTAATTATTCATAGTGATGTGTCATGTATTTATACATAAAAGGGCATATAAATACGTGGAACGTCACACCAAACCCTTCCTCCTACAAGTTGATATTTGGCAGTCATACGATACAAAAAAAAAGGGAGATCCATTGACTTTCATGCTTAGGTGAATCCAAGAAGGTCAAGTCAGAAGTTCTTATGTATTTGTCCCGCCATTCCGCACCTATTGAAGGGGCCCCACACCAACCAGAAAGCGGGAACGTCTCTTGTGTGCCAGAATGGCAGACAAACTGCCATTCCCCTACAAAATAGAAATAGGGAAACTTTTTTTCGCAGTGTTTTTGAAGAGTATTCTTGCAGAGCGTTTCAAAGAGTGTTTGCAAGATTCGGCAGTTTTTGTTTGTTCGTGGAAAGCTTAAGATGGCAGACGGGGTGAAGAGCTTTTACTTCAGAGAGTTGGAGTTGAACTGCATCGGCTTCAACGAATTTAATCTATTCTGCTCCTTCCCGGCAAATAATAGACCTAACACAGAGCCCGACCAACTGTTGTACCTGCTGAGTGGAATCGGCATCCCTATTTCCAGTATGTGATGTAGGGAATGCCACATGTCAGCATAAAAAATACACGCCACTAAAAAAAGTGACCCTACTTCTATTTTGTTTACAAAGGATAGAACAATCTCAACAATTTTTTATTTTATTTTCATTATTTTTGGCACATTTACACAAACATGAATTGACACTTTGAAGCAATGTGAGGCTATCCATAGCTAGCTACGATTTATGTGCACGTGGAGAGCTTTAGAAGTGTTGGATTTGATTTAAGGTCACAAAATTTCACAAAAATTCCAGCCTATTCATGGGTAATTTTGGGAAGTTATTGATATGATTTGTCTACTTTTTGCAGGTGTCAATTTTTTGCTTCTATCAATTTGGTTCTAGTGTGGGGTTGCAATATTTTAAGCAATGCCTTCTTTCTCTACTGTCGTAGAGATGCAACCCACTTCATTCTGGCTTGCATCCATACAAGCAGGTCATTGCGTCAATGCACCTTCCCATATAATTGTAGCTTACTCTGGTGAGGCACCTGCAGATAGGTACCATTCTCATAGTGATACGTGGAGAGAAGCAGCTTTGAAAGAAAAGCTTCTCAATTGTATTCGTGACCAAGGAAATAGGGACAAAGGAGGATAAACCAATGACTTTTCATAGAAGACATGGTATGAAATTTCTGGAGGATCTTTCTCTACAGAAATTCTGATCTGAAATTATATGCTTTTGCCTCTATAAATAGATTGCTGGCAGCCATATAAGGGATTTTACTCAGAGAATATTACTGTTGGATGTTGAAGTCACAGTTTAGAGCCTAAAAAGTTACAAATGAGCTCCATCAGTTCTGGGAAGCTTTTTCAATTTTCGACAAGAACGGAGAACTCTAATAGATAGATAGATAGATAGATAGATAGATAGATAGATAGATAGATAGATAGATAGATAGATAGATAGATAGATAGATAGATAGATAGATAGATAGATAGATAGATAGATAGATAGATAGATAGATAGATAGATAGATAGATAGATAGATAGATAGATTTAATGTCCACTGAGACCAAATTGCCCATGGGACCCAAACAATAAAAAGGATATGGAAACCCAAAAAAGTATAAAGAAAAAGATAATGCTAATTCTAATGATGATTTTGTGCTACTTAAATTATCTAGACATAGCAAATCCAAGGATTGGAAGGCTATTGACCTAGATTAATTGGTGCGCCTCCCCTGTACACTGTCAATTTCTTTTGCAGGCGGGTTGCCCTGACCTTGCAAAGCTCTTCCTTACAATTACACAATTGAACAGGAGAGAGGTCCTTTTTACTGAAAACTAGTCTCTTTGAGATGGTTACCATGCTGAAGAATATGTAGGCGGCTAAGAGCATCATAAAATCAAACCAAAAGATGTTGAGAACGATCAGGTTTTGCCGCTCCCACCCTAGTAGCACAGACAACTCTAGCAACCTTCACATGCATGATGTCAGTGAAGAAATGCAGAGCCTCATCCACAGCTGAATGGCCATCAGTTTTCGCCTCTGCAACCCCTATAATACATAAGGTCAAGGTACTAGTAGCAGCAGGTACTAGTTCCTGCTATGTTTACAAGGCACAACCTGGAGCACAATAGATAATATATTGTTCTAAGAGCTGAAAAGTTATAGCCCATTGTGCAAATTCCACTACATCAGTAATCTGTCAGCCTATTGTTGCAGGTGTCACTCATTATGCAAGCTTGAAGACTTTGTTTATATATTGTTTATTGCACCTTCAATGCTAAAAACAAATGGCAATTGAGGAAGTTGATATCAGGGTCCTAACATCAAGCTTGGATGGAACCTCAACCTGATTAGTAGACTCCATATTTAGTATGTATTGTCACATGTTAATTCTTCTTAGTGGTATTGTTAATTGCAAATTATAAATAGTTTGCATGGCCTAGAAGTAGCGTGTGTAATGCACATGCTTCAATGCTAATAATTCAAGTGTTTAGTGGAATCTCATGGTCAATTATAACATGCCAAATACCAAATTCTTAGAAGTAACATGCCTCCAAATGCTTGTGCAGAATCTGGCCCGAGTACAAGGTGGCAGCTAGAGCAAGGTAGCAATTAATGCAAGGTGGCAATGGATACTCTTAATTAGTACTGGGATGATGCTTTTAGTCTTTAACTGGTGCTTTATATTTCATACAAGATTGTTCCTATTGCTACATATCTAGTGCACCTGGCACACCTAGCTCTATCCTACTTATATTAGTAATGATTGATATAAATAATAACATTGTTGCTTCATCCCCCTATGGTTCTCAATCGTCTCCTCTCTGTGTTACCCCTTTTTTTTTTGAGGTAGTCTTTCTATTCCTTCCAACAAGTGACGTTCGATCCAATTTGGCTATCATTTGCCTTGGAGCTATCTGTCAACCTTCCCACCTAGTTCTGTGGCCCCATTTCTGTCCTTCTATACCATGCTTCTTTCACTATGCCTATTCATCTGTTTGGCATCTGGTTTCGGTCTTGGGTATGTCACACAGTATCTTCCTTCCTCCCAGTGGTCTCCCATAGCCTCGGCTATATTTGAGTTTGAGAGGATTCCTCATTCTGTCAGATGTTGATATTTGTGCATAAGGACCTTTCCCTAGAATGCTATGGTTCTCTTCTTCTATAGAAGAAAACCATCATTGAGTCCCCCTACCTCCCTCCTGTTCTCCTGCTGGATAGCATTGTGGCGGCCTTATGCATTGTCGCCTTTTTTTTTGGGGGGGGGAGGGGTGTGTCTAGAATCACATAGTCATTTTTTTTTTATCGCTTGTGAGCTATTGACTATATGGTTAATATTACAATCAGGTTGATTTTCAGTTAGGATCAAATAATATTCCATCTTGGTTATGCACGGTCGAACATCCCCGTCACGTTCTTCATTCATCGAGGTTTTAAAGAATCAACTCGTCGAGTCACGCCCCCTCGGTCGAGCCTGTATATCTATCTTGTTAATTTGGGTTTTTCTGGTTTGAAGGAAAACATTTTTGGAATTTTTTTAAGTCATTTTCTAAAGGTATTGGAGAGCTTAAACGCCGGAAAAAATTCTCGATTATCCAAAAATCGAACAATTTTCTTTCATATGATTTTGAGTCTTGGGTTGGGCTCTTTCTATCCGATTGCAGGTGGCGAGGTGGAGGTGCATGCTGATTCGTCGCCTGCCTACTTGGTTATCGTCATTCTCGGCGTATGGCAGACGTGGATACTATGATGCGCCAGAGGGTTTAGACAAGATGATTTTTAGAATGCATGCATCCGGTATAGTTGGGAGCAAACGCAAATGTTTGCAAGCTTGCAAATGTTTGCACTGTTTGCAAACGTTTGCTCCAAATGTGCAAACGTCTTGTTTGCATCTGCTATTACGCATATACAATACAAGAATAGGAAGAGTCAAATTCAAAAATGAAATCAATGCTAGATATCAATCAGAGAACAAGGAAACCCTTTTGAATTTTCAATACTGTAGAGAACCTAATATGTTTACGCTTTTGGAATGTCTCCTTTTTTTTTTTTTTTTTTTTTTTTTTTTGGTATTTTGGTTTTGTATTTTTTGGGTCATGTGCAAACACGCTTAGAAAACATCGTTTTGCAAACAACGTTTGTAAACGTTGCAAAAAGCGCAAACGCTGCTTGTTCCCAACAATTTTGGCCCCGGCTTGAGCTACCTCTCCGGTAATTCGCCCTCAAGTAATTTCGTTTTTTTTTCTTCGCCTTTTGAACGAATGCATTCTTCCGTCATTTTTAGAACTTGCTACTTGAATGTGAACTGGAGTGTAGCATTGTTGAAGTTTTTCTTTACTTGGAGCATGAAAACCCAGCTTATTCCTCTTTGGCTGCTTCTGTGTAAAAAATTTGTCTCTCTCTTGGCAAGAAAGCAACATCTGATTCTAAGCTACAAAGAACTCAGGCTTACTTTGAAAAATGCTCCTCTATTTTTCTAACAATAATGTACTCTAGAACATGTTTCAAATTATGCCGAAGATTTGCTTCACATTACTGCACATTAATATGCGAGTCTGAAGTTTTAACTGGCTTTGGCTTTGATGTATCTGCATTTCTAGGAATTTATACAGAGACGTGCAACGGGGCTTTGCAAGCATTATTGCAGGTGAATCTTATGCTTCATTTTTAACTTTAAATTTATTTTGTTGTTGAAGCAATCTATCTAGATGGAGGCCATATAGGCATCTATTTCTTATTCTTACTTATTTGATGCTTATTCTTTTTCTTTGATCTCTTCCTTATTCTCATGATGCATAGTTTAAGAAGTAGATGGCTAGGTATGCTTCCACGATTGGAGATGCATAATTGGATGAAGGGTTTTCTACTCTTCCACTTCCCCGTTGTATTGTTGTTAGATACTTGACCCATAGCCAATAGCACAATAACTTTAAAACCTCCGTAGATATCTCTCTTTTCTACGTGTTCCAGCTTAGTGTCTGCAGATTGTTCTTATGATGAGTTCTAGATTAATGTAATGGGGAATATTTCAAGCTTAGTTGCATTTGCAAAAGCATAAATGATATTCCAAAGGATGTGGTTAGTGCTTTCAGCTTGCAGAGCATATCAGATTATTAATGATACAAACATATTCATGCTATTTGTTTTTTCTTGCATGTGAAGGTAAATTCCTTTCGCAGAAGGATCTCTCTTGCTAAGTACTCAAATTGGATTTGAGAATGTTTTAGGGTTTCTTTGCCACAGATGCAAATATCATTTCATATCATTCCGGCCAAAAGTTAGGGTGGTGAGATTTCTTGCTTCTATATTGTTGTATCTGCATCCAATCATCCGATAATGTATGTATGTTTGATCTCTAGGAACAAGACTCGCATTTTTTTACAGATATGCAGTTCACTATCAGAAATTTGAGCTTATTTTGCCATGGAGTCTCAGCAATAGGGTTTATTAGGAGCTTTAGGTATTTGCATGGATACCTGTATCCGTCGATGGTCCTACATGTTTTGCCTGGGATCCAAACTCCAAAGGAGGAATTGGAGAGACAATATCCTCAGTCATGGAGGTATTTATGACTGCATGTCTTTGCAAATTTGTGATGCTATTTGAAGGATGAGCAGGCAATTATTTGTTCTTTGCATTTGCTGTGTAGCGTAACAACACAATCTCTTAACAATAGAGGTAATTATTATATTAGCCCCCCTAGATCATGAGCTCATGCTGCCACTGTTGACGCCCAGGATGTGGATGTTTTTTTCGCCGTTGTTTTGTGTTCAGTTTTCTAATTCGTTGCGGTAGTTCTATTCTGTCATTTTTGCTGCTTCTATTCTTTTATTGGTATCTCCGCTCTGGATATTCTCATTCAACTCCAGCTATATTGTCTTCTTAGTCTATTTGTGAGCCTGCAGAAGAGCTTGAGCATACAAGGTCGGTGCCAAGATTCTCTCAGAATAATATTCTTATTTAGATATTTGCATCCAGGATTCATTGTGTAATGGTCATGTTGTAAACAAGTACAACAATAAGCTACCGAAGAAGTTAAGTTATGAATAAAACCATCCAAATTGCACTCCCTTTGAATATTGATCTTGAACTTTTCAAGACATAACCTTATTGCCTGCACGTTTTCCTTTGCTTGCTTCCTCAAAAATTAAGTTCTTGAGGTTCTTAATGTTATAAGTTTGTTGTGTTCTCTAGAAATTGCAAACCGGAAGTCAATAAAGCTTAAGGTGGGTGATGTTGCTTCGATTTGTAGCCCAGATGTTTAAACTTGATTCTAATTTTCAGTTACATGCAATTATGTTGATTTGGTTGTGATCATTCTAGGAAGTAGTTAACTACACAAATTTAGGTGAGATGCATGGGCATGATGGACTGATAATTGTTTTGTGTAAGTCTATTTCCCAGTAAATTGCAAGGATATTGGTCTAGATGTGGTAGACTAAGAAATCAAAGTTATTTCTATGTATCTAAACTAGCGTTGCTATATGCATACCGTGAGGATACAAAGGTAAGATGTTACAAACATGTTGTCAACACACATTGTGAGGTAGTGCTTGATGATTTTAAAGAACTTCACGTCATGGGCATCGAATGTCACGTATATAGTTATGAGCACATCCAATAGTTTCTTTCTTTATAAACGAATAGCATATTGTTATTTAGTTGAACCGCAGGACTGAGTTCATTAATTATGCAGACCTCAGGGAACATGCATTCTTGCAGGTTCATATACTGTATAGACTATAGCAAGAAGAGCCAAAGTTCTATTGATGGGTATATTCAAAAATAGAAGTGCAAGTTTAGTGCTAGCTTCAAGACTTGAAATCGAACGAGTTTGGACTTTATATAATATACAAGGCCAGCACACTTTTCACTGGCTGAAATTTGTCTATGCATTAGACAATGAAAAAATATGATTTACATGAATGACATTTTTCAATAGAAGTCAAAAATGGTGTATGCAAATACAAGGACTTGATAAAACGTAGGCAAAGGACTTAAAGCAGAATGGTTATACTGTTGATAAGTTTTTAAACAAGCTTCATATCAGTATGTATGCATAGAACACATTTTATGAAGTAGAACTTTGCTTGGAATCCAAATTTAGCTTCATTTTTTTGCTGCAGTTGTTTAGGGTTGCTCTCTGACTGCGTTGTGCGATCGACTCTATACTCTGTACAAAATTCTATACTCTGCACTCTAGAAAGTTACATTATAACAACGAGTGGTCCATTAAGTTTCCATTACTTTCGTAATAATAAATGCATCTATTATAACTGACCTTACGCATTGCCCCATGCAAACTTCATCTTGCATGTGAATGTTGTTGCATGTGAATGTTGTTACGCAAATGTTAGTGAAAAGTGTAGGGTTGATGGCCTTTGCTGTAGCTCCCATAGGCTTGCAGGCTTCATGTAAGGTTGACAACATTTTTTACATTTCACCATTGTTCAAGATACGTGGCCACACAATGCTCATGTTATGACTCTTCACCGTCTGGAAGTGGATGGGCTCTATTTATCTATATGCACTATTCTCTAAATAAAAAAATAAACAGAGATGTCTTTTGATTTTTGATTGTGAAGGATGCATATCCATCATTTGTGCAATGGACATCTGTGTACGACAGCCATGTATTAATGTCAAATATTTGCCATGTATCTGCTTGAATTATGTCAAATATTAATGGGCATCATTAGCAAATTCAATATGTAACACGATGGATGCAACAATGAAGCAACATTTTCTACCATACAATGCCCATATCAGTTTTAATAAACAATTCAGGGTAGCCCAATCGTCTTATAAAATGGAGTATTCCTCCTTTCTATAAAGTGAGAGTCCAACTTGATAACTATACAAGACGGGCCGCACTAGTTAAATGCCAAATGATTTTAATCAATATTGTTATGGTTTAATGTGTTGAGACAGTAAAATAATGGTTTGTTGAAACTATTGAGCACACCTAAGTCGGTGTCAAATACTGAACCCAAATGAATAGGCGACGCGAGTTGCTTTGTTAGCATTGGGTCTCTGTCGAGAGGATAGAATTGGACATAAATGAATATGCAAAGACTAGTGAAAACTTTGATCCGTATGTCTTCTCTACATCAACTACTCAATCCGATTCCCGCCACTTCACGGATTTGCCATATCAAAGCAAAGATCAATCTTGGACGATTTGAAGCCCGAAGATGTTCTAGTACTATCTTCCGTACAATAATTTACAAAAGAGATTCGATCATAGAGATTCCTGCAAAATAATCCAAAAGGGACAAAATTGAGATTTCGTTTCCAGATTGGATCCTATGGGGCTGGTAACTTATTAAATATTCACTTTGGCTCTGTTGTTTTTGCCAACTCTTTCTATCAAATTCCAAATTCCGCCCAATTTTTTCCATACTGAATGTCACGGATTTACAAAAATTGGTCGGTGGTATAGTTCTCATGGTCAGTAGAGATGTATTTTGAATCTCAAATGATCCAAATCGAAGCCCAAGAAAGCCACGAAACACAGAAACACAGAGGTACCAATATGACACAAAACAGAGGTGGATTGTTTACCTCAGAAGGATCGACCTGTGCATATACATTTTTTTGCTCTCTAAAATTACAGTGGGGTTCGTGGCGGTGGAGATGGCGACAGTGATGCTGCGTCCCTAAAAGAGGTTAAAGAATCAATATCAGGTTGAAATTCATGAATTCAGAGAGGATTTAGACGCCCTTTTTGCTGCAAGATTGTTTTGCAGAGAATACTGTGCCCAAAATCGATATCTAGGGCCTTTTCTCAAGAATCAAAAGCAAAAATTAATCTTGGGCAACGATGGGATTGCATATCTAAGGGAAGCCCACTTCAAAGCAACCGTAGCAAATCCTCTGGAAATCATAAGCGCTGTATGGCGTGCTGCTGAGGGGACTAAATTGCCCTATTTTTCTAAAAGAAATCCGCCCTCCATCCCAATCTCACTTGTCATGTGGAATTTTTTGCCCTCTACGCCATCTTTTTTTCCCCTGCCACCCGTCACATTTTTCCCCACTCTTCCCACTAGTGACATATTTTTTATATGATAGTGATAGAGAGAGCCGTATAAGCAACCCCGATAGATAGATCCCCTTCCCGCGTCAAAACACTCACTTCATCTTTGTATAAATCCGGCACTAAAGCAAAGCACGCCGCACCATTACTAGTATATTAGAATTTTAAACTTCGGCTGTAACCCCATGGCTTCCAAGGATCCTCCCTGGTTGGTTTCCCCATATTTCCCAATCTCGATCTAGCCCTGGGCTTCCTGGATCCTCGTGGATCGTTCCTCCCGGGATCCCGGGAGGAAAGGATATGCCGATGTTGTGAGATGCACGTGATAGAGGATGAGCACCATGCCCTCAAATATGCCTTATATGCCCATGTCCGGCGAAGGCACACCGATCTTAGATGCTCGACACACCGCTACATCGCCACTTGCATCACCTATGGTAGCTGGCCGGTGGAGCTTACATCCTCGCAGATTTGGCCGTCGGACTTGCTCTTCGGGGCATGGTATTTGAGAGCCTACTGCTAGGGTTTTTCCTCCCAAGTGGGGTTTTTTCATCCCCAAGAGTAGGGTTCTCTTTATCTGATTACATTGTTTGTTTTGGTGTTGGGGTTTTGGCTTTTTGCCTGTTCTCTTGCATGTCTGTAGTCTCATAGGCCTTTGGCCTCCGTGGACGTTAAAATAAACTTCCTTCCTTCCTTCCTTCCTTTTGATACTAGGATTCTTGTATTTCTGACCCATCTTTATAGTCTCCTAACACTTGGCTCGTGGATGGCTCCTAACCCTTACACATTGGACTATTAGCAGTTGTTGATTTTTTGTAGTTTTTTGAAGCCCTGACCTTACTAGCGCGCATGGAGTGGCGTGTCTTGAGAAACTGCCAAAGTTTGAAGCTCTGACCTCACCAGCGCAGGTGGAGTTGCTTTTTTAGACGAGCTGACAAGGCGGGCACATGAAGTTGAGGTGGAAACCTTAATAAGACATGTTGGTGTTGCGGTTTGGATGGTCTTAATGAGACTTCTTGGGGTGCAGCTTCAACGAGGGGCAGTATTTTTTGGGGTTGCGATCTGGGCAGTGTGGCGGCAATCTTTTGGCTTCCTTCTGGCTTGACATTTTACTGGAGGTCTAGCCTTTTATATTACTCTCAATATGAATGATTTTTGTATTACCATCGGATTTGACTGGACGATCAGGGATGCTATTATTTTTTACTTATTTGGGGTTCATTATTTTGTACCCCTATGGGTCATTGTACTCATTCATTCAGCTCAATGGAACTTCACTTGGGATGTTGATATTTGTGCATAAGAACCTTTCCCTACAATGTCATTAAAATTGATGCAACTAAGTGCGCACTGTAGATATATGCCTTAGTACATCCACTCAAATACACCACTAAATCATATTGAAAAGCATCCAAAAATACAAATGAGCCGTTATTATACTAGATATTCAAAATACTAAGTCTTATCAAGAGGTCCAAATCGTTACTCATCACCCCAGCCATACACTAGCTGAACCTGCACCAACTTGCCAGTTTTAGAGTGTTTTTTAAGGGGGTTGAATAGTCAATATCGTGGGCAAACACTGGAATGCCTAGTAAATATTCCTAAGTAATAATTTGGTAAAGGCTCATAGAGCCAGTCAAAATTTCTAAATTAGAAGTTTGAATATCTAGCATAATAACAGGGGGTTACTTTGATAATTTTATATGTTTTTTCACATGGTTTTTCTGTGATTTTGTTGATGTATTCGTGCAAGTGTACTAAACAATATTTCTAGAGTGCACTCTTTCTAAATCATTGATTTTGAATAAGAAATGCAATCGGATAGTTGTAGTCTCTCAAAGTTTTCGACCCATTAACATATAGAGTAAATTGTTTTAGGGTTTTGGGCATTCATTCATGGCCAAAATAGATGTAAATTGTTTTAGAGTTTTGGGCTAAAGAAGATTATCTGGATTATTCTAGTTTGGCTGTAACCAGCAGAAAGATCGACTGGATACCTGGGGCTTTTGCTGGGCATTCACACAAGGAGGAGACTTATAAGTTTATGGCAATCGCAGAAGGCTTTGCATCAATGAGAGACTTCTAAAAGGAAAGCTTGAACTGTGGGAGGTGTTGTCGGATCAGCCACCAGATTTGCAACCATAGATGCGAGCAAACAAATAAAGACCTTCGAAAAAATCCCAACTGTCCCAAAAACAAATTAGGCCTTTTTGGCAGTAGAACTTTGATGGTCAAGTGGTAGCAAGACTTGAAAATGACCGAATCTAGAGGTCTTTGCTGCCATACCCTTTGTATCCAATTTCTAGACATCCAGATAAGTCATTTCTTTTGTTTTAGTCCATGAAAAAAGTTATTGTGTATAGATTAGATCTAGCAGGCATTTCATTTTTCAATTCTCTTCTTTCTACTATATTGTAAGATAACACAAAACACAACTGAAACAGTGTGTAAAGTTTATTCTTACCGCACATGCAAACACTACATTTTCATTTTCGGCGCAAAAGTTTTCATTGTGTTTGCTCCCAACACTGTTTGCAACATATTATTCTTCATTAATCTTCTTCCTGTAATGTTTCAATTCGAAATCATAATGGAAGCTCCTTTTTGTGCCACTGACTCTTGTTTATGTATGGCTGCCATTAAGGTTGCTAGATGAAACAAATGGCAGCTAGTATAGAGGTATAATGCAATCGAATTGGTCATTTATTTTACATTGGCATCTCATTCCATAGAACTATCATCTTATCTATAAAGGAAAAGCACCGGCTTGCTCTTGCCAACCCAAGCTTCTTTGGAAAATAATAAATCCGTCAAAATTTCTAGCAAAATCTGGGATCATTCTTGATTTACTTGTATGGAACCAGTCACCATAAATGTACTTCGTGAATGTACTTGTGTAGCCACAAGTATGAGTATGCTTGTGGGAATGGAAAGAACATCCATGCTTTTCTTATCTTTTCTTTTGCTCACAAATGTAAGCATCCTTGATACTTGTCGGTTCATATGCCAGTTGTTGGCACAACATTCATTCATATATATAAAAATCATAGGAATTCGAAAGTTAAAGGATGCAACAAGTGCATTTGACACAATATACAAGCATGATATATTTAGAAATGGTCATGATCTATCATATGCTATGTATAACTAGGTATGAGGATTTAACGTTCCATGGAGTCTTCTACTTTTTTTTTTGGAAACACTCTGTAAATCCAACTATTCTATATCCAATGTACCAATGATCGAATTGGGTTATTGTTTGATGTTACTCGAGTACGGTTTTGCTGTGGGTTCAATGGCCGCGTTAGTGACTTACTTGTAACTAGTATCACAATTAAATTTCAAATAATGTTGTATATCTATCCAGTTATTTCATGAAATCCTATATTCCTTTGTTTTGGCCCGAGGGGCCCAAAATTTTATAAAAGATAACACAAACCATATATTAAACAACTACTATACAATTCCCCTTAAAATCCCTTTTTGTTTGGGTGCTTATTCATACGAGAGGTGACGTAGGGCAGCATAGCTCCATCTTCACATAGAAGACATGTGTAAAGACAGAGCCATTAGGTGCATATACTTGAAATCTTAAGGTATGCAACTATTATAGATATATAGCATGCTCCAACTTGTAAGAACATACCCCACAAACGAGGATCGCTATGTGCGGTCCAGACCTCTTCGACAGCTCTCGAGGCCCGGAGACGCCCCTCGTGTGAATAAGCACCAACACAAACTTACACCATGCACCAACCCAAACTTACACCATAGGAACACATCAATTGCTTGTAAAAAGAGTAAATGCATTATTGCAGATAAGAGATTTTGGAACCTCAATTGTTGGTCTGGGAAAAAAAAAAAAGGGCCCTATATAATTGTTTTAAGATTTTACAATTCATTGTGTTGTTAAGGGTAGACATCTCTACAACCCATTTTCAAAAGGGATACCAGAATTAGAAAGCCATGAGCTTCCATCTATAAAATTTGACAATGTAAATTGTACTGCAGTTTGGCTGTTCGAAATTAAAGTCGACCAATTCACTCTTTTTTCCACTCCACTACCTGGTCCAGAGTTTAAATATTCTCCGAAGTATAATGTGCCAATTCCAAAGTTTGTTCCTTGCCAAGGTAACCATCCAGTCGGATCAACGACATCTAGCATAAAACATTTCATATATACTACCCTCGCAAACTCCTTCCATGGCCTACCCAAGAATATAGGGGAGGCCCCACCAATGGTGCACTCGTGAAAGGAAAATCCTGTGCTTTGAGCAGGGTCTGTTCTTCCTTGTGCTGCCACAACATCTTGTTGTCCAGTAATTGGAGCACGAGATCGTACAAGACATTTTTGAAAAACAAATGGCACATTTATTGTTAAAATATAAAAATCAACAAGCCATGGATGGAATCAGTTTCTATAAAATTATTTAACACATGTGCAAGTAATGTGTCTTGATAACCAACAAAACCACAATGGTAGAATGCAGTTTGGTCTGCACTAACACGCAATGCAACAGCTTGTTGAGCACTTGGACCTGTCGTGTTGGCAACTGTCAAGTCTCGAGCAAGAAAACCCCAACCATCAACCCCTAGAAAATAACCCGAGTTAGTCTTTGATATTCAGACATTTATGTATACAATAACTTTTTCTTCGTTATTTCCTAATTTTTCATAAATGTCTAAAATGAGTGCACTGCCAATGCCTTGAACTAAAAAAAAAAAAGAGTACACTACATTAAAGATGTTTAAACTCACCTAGAGTGGTCAAGTCATAGTGGTGATTCCAGATTGCATCACACTTCTATCACTTGTGATGATGGTCCTCTTAATTCCCAACACCCACAAGCATGAGATTAGTCTTGGAGGCTAACTATCAAGTTCTCCTTGTAGACTCCTCGCTTTATGTAAATCACATATTTGCTCTTTGCTAGATGTTGGGGAAGCATCTATTGCATCTTGAATTTTCTTAAATTGCCCGGTTCCATCTGGCTGCAACTATCATGTCTGCCTTTGGTATACGAGTCGATGTTAGCTTGTTTTGATCAGAAGAAGATAGCCAATCAGGAAATTGGTCCATGTCATCATCTACAGAGGTAAGTCGACGGGTTGCATTGAATACACCATTGGTGCTTTGTAAGATTTAATTAAAAAGATTGGTAATGGATAGGGCATTGCTTAGGAGCTTGGCGACATTAGAGCCTTGTGCATCAAATTGACTTTTCAAATTTGCATCCAAGGCTCTATCTAACTCATCTCATCAACTAGTGTGATATGTAAGTGCTGCACTCATCCATGTTTGAATTTCTGTAATTTGAGACTTAGAAAACGACTGCAATTGTGTAACTTGGCTAAGTGTATTTGCTAGCTCCCCATTTGACCTTCCCAATAAATTCATACAATCCGTATATGCCGCTTGTGCATCTATTGTACTTGTGGGTGAATTCTTGTATTGTAGCACAAGATTCAACATCTTAGTTACCCCATCAATAGAAACCATTAATGCATCTTCCAAGATACCTTGGAGTGAGTTCTTTGAGGATTGAAGAGCAGATGCAAGAGAAGAATAGCAAACATCAGGATACCTGGTGGAATTGCATGTAGAGCTCAACAACTCGAGAGAAACATATTGGTATCCATGCCTTTTATGCTTTAGAGAAATGGGAAGAATGATAGCAAGCAAAACTAGTGATATCATAAGGGCAGTGATTGACCCAATGACTAAAGCTCTTCGATGAAAGGATTGGTGACGAACTTGCAACAACTTTTCTTTTATCACGAAACATCTATATGGGGAGCACTTTGAAGCAAAGTGAGAGATGATTGCCATTGTCTAAAACCGGCAAAAGGCGAACTGTCTAAAGTTTGAACTTGAAAATGTGGAAGTGGCATCAAGTACGAGGCAAACATATATAAGCAAGAAATGGAGGTGGCTTCATGGGGAGGAATGGTGGTGTCATTACTAATTGCTGAATCTATTGAAGGCCATGTGCTGCTTGTCATTAGGTCACATGGGATGCTTAGAAATTTGAGACTGTTTGAATGAAATTTGAGGGAATGGATGTTGGGCGAAGGAAGAGAGGAAGTTTCTGGTGTGAAGCGAGGAGCCGGAGCAGGAGTTGCAAGGGGAATAGGGATGCATAACTACGTTTCGAAACATCGGTTGCCGCCTTGCACTTACGTACGCGATAACAAATAACAGGCAACCATAGCTTGCTTAACCTTGCATTTGAAGCTCTCCATTGACGTTTCCATAGGTGATGGAATACAAAAAGAATATATGAAGCTTATTTTCTTCTATGGTTAAACACGTCACAAATGACTTGTTCAATATTTTATACGTCAACGCTATCTTTTAGTTTTCATTTCTCATTCTTACATTTTTTTTTTCCCTTTAAAAGTAATAAAAATGATAGGGGTCGAAAAAAGAAAGACTTTTTAGATAGATAAAGGCTGCTCCATGATCAAACGGTTTTGAATCGATCCATTTTTGTCTTCTGGCTGGATCGACATAGTTTGATCTTCCAGATGGAGCAGATGGATCAATTAATTAATTCCGGTAGATTCATTAACTAGAATTCACATTTATGAAGCAGCAGAAATTGCCGCTGCAGGAAAAGGGGCAATTTTAGCATATCTTCCATGCTCACAGCCAAGAGCGTCGGCTATGTCCGGCAAGCTCCACCCTGCATTTTGCAAAGCGATCGACAATTTTTCTACCTCAGAAGCCAAGCCATCCAGGAAAGATTCTTTATCAGCATCCTCTTGAAAGTTTTCTGCCGGATTAAGGTTGCCGATTTCCATCATCTCAACAATTTCTTCTTCTTTCCATCCCCCATTTCTTAATCTGCCTGCCATATCCTGCAAGTAGCCACTAAGCCATTTGGGTCGGATCGATTTCTCCTCAAATAGCAGTTTTCTGGGAGGAATGGGCTTTTTTAGATCGATATCAAGCTTGTCGGAGCAGAGAAAATCCTCTGCTTTCATAAAAAGTTTCTTTTCAACAAGCTCGCTCCAGAAATCAATCCGCCGGGCAGTTTTGGCAGCCCATGCCGGAGCAGCTATGGTGAAATTCGTAAGCCCATTTTGGGCAAGGGAGGCCTGCCTCTGTTTTGAAGATATTTTTCTCTTGAGAAAATCACGTCCACACTTTTCTGGGCGGATCAAGGCAAGCTGTGCTAGTTCTGGGCGAAGCTTCTGCGCTTCTGATCGCAGATTCAAGCCTTAATCCTCCTTTTTTTGCCGCAGCAGATCTGCTATACGATTCTGAGCTTCTAAACAGGGATTCGAAATTTTTCCTTTGATCATACTTGCTTTAAGTTCTTCAATCTCCTTTTCACAGATTCTAAACCCTTGGAAACATCATCCTGATTCATATTTCCACATCCCAAATCGTCCAGATCGGGCCTAGAACATGGATGATCCTTTGGCAGGAATGCTTCCCTTTGAAAAAAATCTGCTACATCAAATCCACAGTAGAAAACATCCTTCTGGTACACAAAAAAAGGGTTTCCTGCCAGATTTGGGGAAGAAGGAATATAACAATGGCTATAAATTGGAACTAAAGGGGGGATTTGTTTGAGTGCTGCAGCGGCGGTTTGAACAGCTTCATCTATGTCTTTCGGCTTAGAGCCCCATTTTTTCCACCAAAATCTGCCATTCGCTACTTCGTAACAAAGCCCTGCAATAGGAAGATTAATCCTGGTTTTCAACCTCCGATAATCTGTTGATCTCCAATTTATAAATCCAGGACCAAGAGGGAGGCCCTGTTGAAGAATAGCTCGCAGATCCGGCGGAAATGTAAAGCCCAATTCTGTCTCTATTTTCAAGAATTCATACTCTGACAGACCTGCTGCTATATCTATTTGGCATTTTTTGAGATGATCAATTACATTTCTTGCATAGGCTGCAAATGAAAAGCAAACCTTGCGCTGATTTAAACTTGAATTTTGGTTTGATCCGTTGGCCCTTGCTTGTAAGCGTTTAAGTCCGGCGATTTGGGCCAAGGTAGCTATGCTGGAATCCACCTCCATCATTCCGAAAAACCCCTGTTTCTTACGTTTTTTCTCTTCACAATTTCAAAAAGAAACCGCCATAGCTAAACCTCCGTTTCTTTTCTTTTATTATACTCAAAGGACCCTGAAAAGAGAGAACAATCATGCATCCGCCATAGCCAAAAGCTCCTTTCCAAACTGCCCACTATTTTTTTTTCAAGAATCTGAAGCCCTAACCTTAAGAAGAATCTGAAGCAACAACCCAAGAACCCTTTTTTTCCTTCTGGATCCAAACACATAATCCGAAATCACTCAAATGCATGATTCTTTGTATTAAAGCAAAAATCACTTCTCTAAGTAGATCAAGAAGCAGAAACAGGGGATTGAACAGAAACTTTGACCACAGCAAAAATTCTGTACCAAAAATCTGTTGGTGCATGTCTTTTCAGAGCTGCAGTGGAAAAGAGAAAGAAGGTTCGGTTCCTGAGCTCGAACATGGGGAGCCATTATTGAAGCAGGCCATCGGATGGGAAGAAAAAAACTGCCGGATCTGCTCCATTTAATACCTGCAAACATTCATTTAACGAAGAAACGGTACGAAGACATGGAAAACTGGATTCGAGGTTTAGGAAAGGGCCAGAGAAAGCAGCTGCAGCTATGGCGATGGCAGGCAACTACCGGATTGAAAAAAGGAATAAAAGGGCACCAAAGAAAAAAAAAAAATAGGCAGAGAGGAAGAAATACTTAGTACGAATTCCTCCTAGTGCTTAGGTTTTTCTTTCTTTGGGTTTTTATTTTTTTATTTTGGGTGGCTTTTTTCCTTTATTTTTTTCTTTTTCTTTTCTTAATTGTCTAGATCTCCATGTTTATGTTTATGGCCAAATTGTCTAGCACCAGTATGGGTCTTTTTTTTGTTGACTCAATAACTCACATTTGTTTTGTGGGTCTCCCACCCATCCTTACAAGTTCCCCATTAAGGGGCAAGGGGGCAAAGTGTCAGAATGGGTTCTTAAGTGGATGTTAAAAACCAAATCAATTCAATTGATCATGCATTTCATTCCTTCAAAACTACACCTCCTTGACTACATCTTTGCCTCCTTTGTCGTCGTTGCTCTGTTATTGCCCCAGATCAGCTTTCTACTCTATCCTTTCTGTCTGCCTTTCCCCATCCTAATCACCAATCGCACTATTTACCTCACCTTTCTCACACACTCTTTTTATGATGTGAAATTGATATTCAATACTAGCCTGCTTTAGCTTTTTTTTTTAATATATGGAACACTGTTTTATGTACAAGAAATTTATCACAACGACCATAAGTAGCAAAATTCTAGGTAGATTGCAAGGCAAGGCACCACTTTGCTATCAAATGACAATGGGTATATGCAAAGAAAAGCCCTGTTGGTTCTTTTTTTTTAGTTTCATCAATGGTCAAGATGGATGCCTTGACGATGATGAATGACTGCGATTGATGCCCTAGTCACAAATTATGCGAATCGAATCTTTTTGAAAGAGGTTATATATGTCTAGAAGACTATGATGCTCATTGATCACTATCTTGTTTTAAAATATACCTCGATTTTTTCTTTTTGGGTTTAGTTTTTGTAGTTTCTTTTTTTCTTTAGGTCTCCCCCTTTCTAACTACATCTCCACCCAGCATGGGTTTACACTTCCTTTGGTCTTCTTAGAGTGGGCCAATAACTCACATTTGTGGGTCTCCCACCCATCCTTCCAAGTTCCCCATTAAGGGGCAAGGGGGCACAGTGTAAGTTCTTAAGTGGACGTTTGAAAACTAATTCAATCCAATTGTTCTGCATTTTATTCCTTCGACACGACACTTGCCTTGCCTCCATCTTAGCCTCTTTCCTCGTTGTTGTCTGATTGCTCTAGCTACTCTATCCTTTTTGCCTGCCTTTCTCCACCCTAATCACGAATCACACTCTTCACCTCACTTTTTCCACACACTCTTTCTCTAATGTAAAACTAATGTTCATTGTATACTAACCTGCTTTGTCTTTTTTTTTTTTTACTGTATCAAACACTCTTTTATATAAAAATACAATGCCCATTGATCACAATCTATCTTTGTCGTTTTAAAATATACCTGGATCTAGATCCAGATGACCCTTCGTTGCCCATGTATTGTAACACGCTTCTTGGTTCGCATAATTTATGACCATGGATCCCACATTTCTGACACATGGTATAATATCTAGGAAAATGTCCATAATGCGCATATCTTGTAGTCTACCTCTAGTTTATTGTTTCAAACATTCCTCGTGATCCTTTAGGTTTAAAGGAAGGGTAGTTCTCTCTATGCTTTTGGCTGTTAGGAACACAAAGAGACAAAGAAATTCACATCTTGTATGGAACTCCCTTTGCAAGGACAACTATACCCTTCCTTTGTTGAATATTAACATAATCGTTGCCTCTACATCTTCCCATCGATATCACGTGTGACCTAAATAAAATTATTGTGGGGTAGTGTCCTTGTCAATTGTGCATTTAAAAGTGTATATATGAAAATTAGAGGGACATCCCTTTCATACTTTGGCAGGTGCCAAAGGCTCATGAAGCATTTAGACAGAGAGAGGGCATGCCTAGTTTATTAAAGAGCCTACATCAATGAAAAGGAAGTCAACAAATTTTCAAAATAAAGTTAAAGAAGGAATTTGTAAACACCAAAGAAAGGGATAGAATCTTAATGCATTGCATTTTAAATGGCAATAATGAAATGATTTAGTTTATCCAATGTCCTAGCCTAATTGGCAATCATGACATTTTATTCCAATTAGAAAATGAAAGAGATATAGAATCTCAATGCAAGAGCTTTCATCATTTTCATGACCTTAGAAATAATTTTTTTCGGTTGCCCTAAAGGAGCAAACCCTTGCTCATGGGGTTTTTAGTATATTTCGGGCATATGTCATTACCAGGCCGAAGTTCCACATCCATATTATCACTAAGAGCAAGTGCACTTGTCTTCTGGTGTCTATATGCCCTAGATCATGTGGAGGGACATCCACTGTAACAATAGTAGCAGATATTGGAGTTAGTGGGTGAATCAGAAGAGCTGAACTATTCTTGTGGCGTGCAGCCTTCTTTATATGCAGGGAAGACCATCCTTCTTCTGAAAGTTTCCTGTTTGTGAGCAATATCTTGAAGGCAAGAATGTTGCTCCTCACTAAGAGGGCTCGATGATATAATCTGAGAGGCAGACGCACTAGAAGGAAGTGGTGGTGCAAAAGCAACTTGAGGAGAATGAAAGATAATGATCAATCTAACTAGTGTTATTCTATGCAAACAACTTTAAATAATGTTTATTCATATGACTGACCCAACAACAATGTGACACAATAGAATATACATCTCGAAGTATTTAACTATGAAATCAAAATTATTCAATGAACTCGACCGCGATTTTACACAAAGGTATCGCCAGCACAGCGATCATTGAAGCCAATTACGTTTGGTATATATTGTAGAGGATCACCGCTTTTCAGTGATCCTCCAATCTTCTCCATTGATAAATCTGGCAAGTAGCTAGATCTTTGTTTTCGCAAGCACCTGTCTGGTGCTAATGTTCATCGACTCATATTGCTATATCTGTATATAAACAATGGTTCTATAATGTGACCTCAAAAATTATTCACAATACCATATAGAATATTCAATGATACATTAACCTAGGTTAATTCACTAGGTTATTTTTTTCATCCTCCCATTATTGAATCTCTCTCTGTAGCATCTTTCTGATCCTTCAAACTGATAAAATCTGTAATATTTATTTGATCTTTTAGCATATTGAATCTTGGCTCTCTTAATGCCTTTATTAGAAGATCTGTTAGCTGTTTTTCAATAGGAATATAAGTGACAGATATTAGACCTTTTTGTACCATTTCTCTTATGAAGTGGATTTTCATCTCTGTGTGCTTTCATCGTTCATCCAAAACTGGATTTTTAGTCATTGCAATACAACTTGCACTATCTGAGTATAGCACAGTAGAATTATTATCTTTTAGACCAACTTCTTCCATTAATCTCTTCATCCAAATTATTTCTTTGGGTTGCTAAAATTCTGGTGAATATTCGACCGCACTTGACAAACTCTTGTGCTTTTGTTTCTTGCATTTCCAACTAATTGCACCTCTTCCAAACATCAATATATATCCTGAAGTTTATCTGTGATCCATGTCTCCACCCCAATCCGCATCACCATATTCAATCAGTTTACAATTTGTACTGTCATATATTATTCCATAATTCATGGTACCCTTAAGATACCTCGGGATTAAACTGCTTCTTGACCCAATGTTGCCTTCCGGTTATTGTTATATCTACTTAGCAAATTCATAGCAAATGCAACGTCAGGCCTTGTTGTTCCTGCTAAATATATCAGGCAACTAATCAGTCTTCTGTATGGCACATTCTTCATATAATCTACTTCTTCTTTTGTTGCAGGTGACATCTTCTCACTGATCTTATGTCCATGCACTAATGGTGTACTTGCAGCATTACACTTCTCCATCTTAAATCTACCAATACTCCCTGAATATAATTGCATTGTCTCAAACTCAAAATGTTGTTACTTTTGTCTCGATCAACTTTTATTCCCAAAAATTTTCTTAATTCACCTAAGTCAGACATTCTAAACCTTTGCTTCAGCAGCCTTTTGCATGTCTCAAGACAGCCCATATCATTTGCAACCACCACACAATCATCTACATACAAAGCTATAATGCAAAAATATTCCTTTTGTTTGAACATATAGAGATTGCCATCCACATTGAGCTTCTCAAAACCTTGCTCAACCAAGTATTTATCTATGCAATTGTACCATGCACAAGGGGATTGTTTAAGACCATTCACTGCACGTTTAAGCCTCCAGATTTTTCCTTCTTCATTTTCATAACAATTTTGGTGGTCTCATATAAATTTCCTTGGCATGCTTATTGAACATAGTAAGTCCAAACAAGACCTCTATATATGCTTTTAGGATTTTACTTACGCTTTTGATACTGATGCACGCGAGCTTCTTTGGCGTACGCTGCGTGCACTTGGGTTCCACAAGATCTTCAAAATCTTGTTTTCTCGGCTCTATGAAAGGGTTTTGCTAAATTTTCAAAGATCGTATTCAAATCACTAGCAATATTGGAGTTAAATGAGGGTTGCCTTTATCTCCTACACTCTTTGGCTTGTATATTGATCAATTGGAAGAATGGCTTGATAATCATGGCGGCGGAGGTCCACATTTGGCACACTATATCATTAGGCAACTTATGTATCTTGATGATGTTTCACTTCCGCACATACCGGGTGCTAATATCGGCTAACATTTACATGCTCTCACGCATTTTTTGAGAACAAGTTTGCGTGTTAATCTTCAAAGACCAAGCTTTTTTAGTAGTTCAATCTTCTCGTCACAATGTTCCCCCTATGCACTATGATAGCCGGAAGTTGAAGTTGTAGATAGCTACAAGTATCTTGGTGTAGAATGCAGCAGAACACACTTTGGGAACAATGTATTACCAAGCGGGTGGGGTCTTTGGATGGAGAGCACTCTATGCAATGCAAAACAATTGTTTTCGTAGCGAAATTCATGATTGTTACGGAAAGCCCACTTGTTTGGACTTTGGTAGAGCACATTTTTCTGTGTATGGTTACGAGTGTAGGGGCTCGCCATTAGTGCTAGTGCTTGGGAGAGCTTGGGCGGGTGCAAAAGTCCTTTCTCACTTCTGACCTCGGAGTTAAAACAACGGTGCCCTATGCTATTCTTTTACAAGAGGCGGGTTTTGGCCTCTTCAACGTTACGCCATGAAAGCGCCATCTCCACTATATCCGCAAGGTGCACCACATGGATGATATTAGGTATCCCGTTTCTTGCACTTGCCATGGCATTTGAATCTCGGCGTTTGAAACGATGTTGGAAAGAGCATTGCACTACATGGTTTGCCCGTTAGGGCAAATGCAACAAAACCTTTGCACATGCTTGCCGCCTCGATCCCGAGCTTTGCAACAATATCTCAATGGTCGCTTTTTCTCAAAAAGATATGGGACGCAGATTACTTTGGCCCAAGTGGCGGTCATTATCATGCACATAAATCCCACCTTGGCACGGGGCCCCAAGCTTATTTGCTTGCTTCATTGTCCAGGAACAAGCTTGTAGCTATTGCATCAATTAGCACGGGTCCCCACAGTCTGATTGAGACGGTAGATGGGGGCGGCCGCCAATTGCCTTGAGAAGCGAGGCTATGTGCTGTTGCCGATTCTGAGTTATTGAAGATGAAAGACATACTCTTACGCTTTTGAGATAGTCCGGAATCATTTTTGACCTTTAGCATTCCATTCCACGCTTCCACAACTTCTCGAGGCACCATCCGTACATGACTTGGCATTATACATACTTGAGGTTCTAGATAAACGTCGCAATTCTTTGAGCCCTCGATAGTCATTATCTCTGCTTGTCTAGTATCATCATTCTTTGCAAAGGTTTTTCCTTGAAAACCTTTCGGAGGGGTTTTTTAATCCTAGCACTACAACAATATGGGGTTTTTCGTGGCGCATAGTGTCAAGCAAAGTGACGCTATGCATGTTCTCAAATTCCCTAAATGTCAAAATTGACTCTAAAAGTATCATACTTTGATGTCATGGGCGTCAACTTTTATGTCAAATATTAGCGTCACAACTACATAACGCCAAAAATGACACAATGACATCGGTTATGTCACTTATACGACATGTTTGTATCGTTTATATCAAAGTTATTTAATAATTGCGTTCCTTTTGTATCATATCGGTCTGCGACTATCACTTACATTGTGGCACTATTTTGACATCTTTATCCTTCTTATGTTAACATCATTTGCATCATATCTGCGTGACTCTCTTGTAAGATGCTTTATTGTGCAATTATAACAATCTTTATTTTATTTTTTATAACATAATTGTGACTTGTTTTATTTTTGTGCTATTTGTGAAACAAAATTGTCTCTTTTTTTGGCATCTATATCTCAATTTTATGGGCACCATAGTAAAGTATTCTTTGTAGCAATTCTCCCTTCAAGCCTTGTCAAGTCCATAATAAACAATGAAAGAGAGAATCAAAAGAGTGATTGCACGAAAAATGATTAAGATTTTTAATCATAAAGTTGTTGAACAATAGTTTAGATTCAAATAAAACATTATTACGCATTTACAATACTTCGGCCATGAGAAAGTACTACAAAGGCATGCCATGTCAAGCGGGCATTATTTCTTTTGTTACTTCCCATCTCACGAGTCATTGCTACTCATGTTCGAAACCATTTTACGCAACTTCACTTTTCTTGCTGATATACAATCACATGCCTCTTAACCTGCGCGTTTGTCATTTCCATATGGGATAGTCAGCCTTGCCAAAGTAACATACAATGATGTGATCATTCCTTTGCTTTCTAACAAATGAATGATGGACAACTCCAATAATTGAATGCCAAGATGGCCTTTTATACCCTAAAATGCAAAGTTTTCAAATCGAGACGGTCAATATTTAAAAAGCAAAGTTAATTCAGCACCTATGAAACAAAATGTCGATATAGATACTTTTCTCAATCACGCTAAACCAAAATCAGCATAATACATGAATTTTATGGCAAGTGATTTTTTAAGTTTTGTTCAACCTAAAGCAACCAAATACATACAAAAAATGCACCAAACTAAGTGCCGGGAACAAATTTCAATGAGTGGCGGAAGAAATAGAACAAAAATCGTTACCCTTAGCACCATTGTATGGCTATTTGGTCACTAAATTTCAAGCAATGGGCATGAAGTTTATGTCCACATTCGATGCCAAATTAGCCATCCGCCAAATAAGTGTCCAAAATTTCAATGGACATGCAAATCAAAATCTACATTATAATTTATCAAAATAGGATATGCAAAAACCATGCTTACAAAGTTCTCATTATACTCTAAGAAATAACATGATGCATCCACTATCAACTAAAGATCTGAGAATATTGCCTGGTATATGAGTTAAAATTTTTGGTTTTATTGGTTCAAATCTTGATGTCACACCTTGAGATTGGTTTATTGGTTCAAAATCTTGATGTCACACAGCGAGGAGTGCTTTCTAAAGTTAGGTGCTTTTAGTGTGGAACCTCGTGTTGTCTAAAATGAGGATCTTCATCGAGGTGGTGATCAAAACCCAATAACAAAATAGCATCTCCATTTCTAACATGAATAGAATGGGCGCTGCAATAGCATAAGATCTGAGAAGATCTTAGAAATCTATGATTAAAGCGACTTCGTAGATAGAGTTACCATAGAATTTTAGGAAAATAAGGTGATTAAAGCGGGAAAAATGGATCAAAATTGCTCGAGAATGGTATTCAAACATCTCTTCTACCTTACTCTTAAGCAATTTCAAAAGAGGCAAGGAATACCTGCTGTTACATGTTCATGCAAATCAAATCATCTGCAAAATCATAAGAATGTTATCTTCTAATGCTTTTTTCCTTGTGGACAAAGCTAGTTGTCGTTACCATCAATAAAATTTGTCAAAATTCTGCTTGCTCAACATAAATTTGTTGCTAGTTTCTTCATTAGGCGTCTGCGGTTTGCTTCTTTCTTGTGCTCCTTCACTTCAGAATCTGCGGTGAACAACTATCATGATGAACATATTGAACGGACGGGCCCATAATTATTGACAAAATAAGAATAGAATACACTTGTTCATGAGGAGGAACATGCAAACTTGAGACATAATAAAAGGTTTAGAGTAAGCCTCAAAGCTGACACATTGATCAACTACAACCATTACACATACCGAAATTTTGACTACTTAATTCTTATCAATTATCACATTATATTTGTCCGAACATAAAAATTAAGATGGAGCGTTGACTTACCTAGAACATCAAGCATAATTTAAAGCCCTTGCTTTTTGATGCAATGTAGAGACTTTTGCGTCTTGACTAAAAGAAATGATGTTGCATGATACCGCTTAAAATACGTAGCCACCATTTGATAACCTATAGAAATTAATGGGCATTCTTGAAAGCGATCCGTTCCTTGATGGCTATATATTGAAGGCTTAGCTTTAGCATCGCCTGTGACACGGCAAGACAATAAATTAAACAAAAAGTTTTTTGGAGAGGTCATTTTTTACCACAACGATTTCTAACCTTCCGATGTTACCGCCCACTCTATTGGCTGTGGTTGATAAATGTATCTTGTTTGAAAGTTATTAAAGAATAGAATCACAATGAGACTATGAGAAAAACAAACCTTCAAATGCAAAAAAATATAATCTTTACAATGATGGCTCCTTACCTCTCTATACCAATGAGCTGTTACTGCCTACATGTCCCGATGTGAATCTAAATGGTTTGTTAGTGCTTCTCAACCCAATCAATAATCTGGTTAATCTCTCTGGCGAACCTGAACCTGCAATAAGCCGGCCCAATTATCCTTGACAACAAATTTCTCGAGGTTTAAAAATATTAGGTATTGTGTTAGGCTGTGTTGAGCGATAGTAGCATATTGCAGTTGAAGACAAACTAGACATACAAACAATTTAGATAGAAAATGAACAAAGTGATGTTTACTGTGTTCTGTGCATGTGCTTTTGACCTAAATCTATGCGCGACTAAATCTACCACTATATAATTTCATGCTTTATATTCTTTCTTACAAGTAGATACTTCAAATGATGTCATTTGATCGGCCGGATCATGGGACAAAATATTGGATCTAAAAAGATTCATGATAAATTAAGCCATTCGGTCCGATTTCCAGAAGTGAGCTTTGCCCTTATCTTTGCCTTGCCGACGATCAAGGAACAATCAAAAGCTTAAAATGAAAACTCACATACAAAAGAATCATATAAAACTTCTTTGGGAGAACTTGGAAGGGCTTATTGGGAGCAAGCCAAAGGCGTTGGATGGTCGACGAAGGAGAACCATAAAGGAGAGATCTCCGCTCTAAGCGGAGACCAACCGTCAACTTTGGCGCCGGGCACTTTCTATTATTGGATTGCATAAATTCGAAATATCAAGTTAACCATAGAGGACCGTTGTATACACAGAGCTCATTATTTTGGGGGTGTTAACGTGGTTTCCCATGGGATCGAGAATGAAGGTGGGGGAGGAGGATCCACCTCAACCTCAGACTTGCATCATTTCCTTGGAAGACAAACCTTTCTTGGCACAAATAGATAAAAAATGGCACAAATTGACAAAATCGGGTCTAAGACTTGAGAGTCAAAAGTGGGTAGTGTTTACTTGGGACTCGGATCCTAAATCTAAATCTCTAATAGAATACTAGAGCTGCACATGACCTCAAAGGTTTTTGTCAATGGGAAAACATAGTTACCCCAAAAAAAAAACACCGATTCCATAGTTAACCCCAGGGTGTTTCTTAAGCAATTGTAATTCGGTGGGGGCAAAAGCGTTCGGAATGTCGGATTCAGGGCCTTTCGTGACCCTTCCTCCCTCCCCAATAAAGGAAAAGATGGCACATGGTGAGGCATGGTTGGTGGATGGCTATTATCAATTTTACATTTGTCTTTTTAAAAGTGAGGGAGATATTCATCATTATGTATGTTGTTATTTTGTGTTCAATGGTGTTTTGAGGGCACATGGATATCACAGAATCTTTGCTATTTTTTACTTTTTGAAACAAGGGTTTTTCTGTCTATTCACGGAGAATGAGTTTTCTTGGTGCTCTCATAGACAGCGTTGTGGCTTGGGCATGACCATGATAATGTGTTTGGTGGCGATGGGTAGCTGTGTCTTAAGGGGCATTTCTCTTGGGTGATTGTTGGTACAATACATGGCATGGTAGTATTCTTATCATGTTTTTCGCACTGGGTCTAACACTACAATAATGCATATCAAAACTAAAGATCATGACAATGGAAATATAGAGATAAGATACAGTGAAAATAGATTTAAAGATGATGACCTTCAAAGTACTAAAACTTTTGCTATCATTAGGTAGAATGACACCTGTGTCCGCTGCAGGCATCTTTCTATAGATGGTCCGAGAGTTAGGCCAGGAGGGCCACCGCTCATGGTGAGCCTGCCATGGGAAATCGTGTCGTCGGGGCGCCTTATATATTCGATCTCACGGATAACGGATGCGAGCAAGTCTTGAGATCTTGCACAAAATAGATAGAAGGAGGCGAGGCGGGCGGTTAGCGAGGCTGCGCATGGTCCCGGCGGGAACCCCGCAGTCCGTAAACGCGTCCACAAGGACGAAATTTCTGGTTTTATGCTTTTGTTCAAGAAAGCAGTAAACAACTTCTTTGAAACTCGGTGACATCATGACTATCGGAAGGTTTTAGAAGTTTTGATCTTGCCACAGCTGTGGAGTCGGCTATGGAGGTTTACGGCTATAGTCGGCTATGGAAGTTCGCTTTGCAAAGCTCTCTCGACTACTTGACCATAACCCGTATCTTATTGTTCATGGCAAGCGGGGAGCACCCTGCGCCATGGCTCAGCCTGCAATGGTTCCCCAAATCTGTCCACCAGAGCCACCCGAGATACATCACAAGCAGGCAGGCTTGCAGCCTGGATCACTAAGGTCATTCTGCTTGGGAATGGCTCACTCCCAGGTCCCATTTGCCTGGGGAGGCTCCCATACGTCCCGGCTGCTTGGGAAGAGAACAAAAATTTTCCTTCTTTCTCCGTGGCAAAATTTGATCCTTATCTGGACATTCTGCTTAATGTCGCGCCGCTGCTCGAGTTTCTGAAGCCAAGCCAGCGGCGGCGCTGCGCGGTCTTGCTTTCATGACGATTTTTAAACCCGGTTTTAAGAATAGGCTTTTCAAATGGTTTCACTCAAAAGAATAAAGGCGATGGCATTCTATCCGGCATCATACGAAGCGATAATCATTGGTGAATGGTTCCTATCATATTTTTCTTCCTTCCATCTCTTCTTTTTATTATATGGTTTTGTTTCTTTGAGTTGCGTACAGAAGTTGCGAAATCCTCGTCTTTAAGCACTAAATTGCTGACTCGGCTCTCCTCTATCACAGTAGTAATAGGCTGTTGCTCTCTCTTTGTACTTGGGTCCCATAGGCGGTTGGTCTCCCGTGGACGTAAAATCATATTCTATTCTATTCTATTCTATTCTATTTTGGGGCTTAAAAAGGTGCACCCGACCCAAACTTGATCTTTGTTGATATTTGGCTAGTGCAGCATTAATAATTGCCGCGTAAACATAAAAGAAATTCTTGGTTAAAAATGCGAAGAATAACAAATTCCAAGTCTATTCCAATTTTCAGACGTCTAGCCATGGAATATAATCTATAAAATCTGAGCAAATATATCATATTCTTCTGTTTATTTGGGTGAAGGATTCATGTAACTATGATTGGCCATTTGGTGATGTTTGCCTCTTTAAACTCAGGGGCAAACGTTCTCCTTTTCAATCGGATGTCACAGCGAGTTGATTTGACTCAGTCTAATTTTGGTATCATTTCAGCAAATCTTTATGGTACTAACTTTTGCTTGGATCGCAATTTTACCACATGCCACTGAGTTCTTGGCTTTCCAAAAGCAGAGCTTTCCTCTCACTGGGCCACTCCCAATAAACTTGATAATTTCCATCCGGACCTGCCTTCTAGTAATAGGGGATTTTGAATACGAGAGCTCAATCTCTTTTTTGTTTGTGGGGTAGTGTAAGAAAAGAATGGTATTCAGAACACTTAGATCGAAAACATCCGATTAGAATGTGGACTGGCGCTTTACTCAACCATTTTAGCTTTGTTTCAAGCTTTCATGTCTGATTTAAATCCTTCTGCAGGCCACGCCCAGCTAGTGTCGTATCAATTCACCTCCTTCCCAAGGCAGTGGTCCTCGATCATGCACGCCAGGAGTAACAGTCTTTCCCAGAAGCTAGTGAAGCTTGCTATCTGCTGTAGAATCTTTTCCCAAAGCCAGTCAAGCCTGACTATACCTTTGTGGAACCAACTGCCCTCACTTTCTAAGCTAGTCACGACTATCTGCTGAAAGAAGTTTCTTGGTGCAGTAATCTTACATCTGCTTGGAGAAATAATTCTAAGAATGCGGCTTCACGTGCTCTTGATCCAGGTTGCCCCCCTTCTAAATCTAGAGCAACATTCATTTTGAAAGAAAAAACATTATTTCAAACCAAATGAATACAATGCTCAAACCATTCACACATATACTGCAGACATTTTACTCTACTTACACATTTTTTTTACCCGTGTAGCCAATTTGAAAGCAGAGCTTCTTTCACATAGTCTTACGTACTTTTCTTTGTCAAACTTAAGCGTTAGCGTGGGAACTCGGGAACCTTTTCGAGGAACTTCTTACTGTCTGAACATGGGCAATCTCTTTATGAGATGTTCGGAGCTTTACTAGTATCCTCCAGTTTACTCGGGATCCCCTTTGGATACGTTCTTATGGTGTGGACCTCCATAAAACATCCACGTTTGGTACAGGTATGCTTGACCACCGAAAAAACTGTTATAACGATGCCTCTGGTACCCTCCCATATATCATACCGTATTATCTTGGAATTAGGTTTTCTGCAACCATACACTTTTAAATAATTTTGGCTGGGGTGGCTTCGCTTTTAGATGATCACTGGTTGTGGTTCTCCCCGCTATGTATAGCTAAGGCGGGAACTTGGGTAAAAATGATGTCTTGATTCATGTTCCCCTTGTTTAAAAGATCCCACCCGTCTTTTAAGATGCAGGTAATAATTTGCATGCAAGTTGTGCGACTCGGTCTTTTTCTAAAGCTGCCCAGTTTTTATCTGCGGTAACAACTTTTTATGCCCTTGCCGCATATTGCAGCTCACGTCAGGTTACATATTTGTCCATAGCTTGCGGTTTCTACTCCTCATCGCTTTTACTCTTTCAAGCTTTCCCAGGAATCTGCTAGCGCGGACTGGATTATCTCACATATGGCAAGCGTTCTTCTACCTTCTCCAACCATTTAATTCGACTGTTTTGGCATTGGCAACTGGTGGGAATGTTGGAGTGGTGGTAGATAAGCTGGTGCAGGCCTTGCAGGCGGGGGAGGGAGGCTGACTGGAATATAAAAGCGGGTGCCCATCTGAGAATTGCTACATGTTCAAGTTCCCTCTGGGTTTCTCCACCGAGCCTAACGGATGTGGGCATGCCAATCGTGGCGCAGTCTGGCAGCAGTGACATTCATAACCCCGATTATCTTGGTCTCACAGGAAGATTAGAATTTGTTGGAAGAGGCTCACGGGATCTTTAGGATCTACGCTTACGGCTACGATACCACTTGACCACAACGGTTTACCATGCGCAAAACTTTCAAACTCTTCATTATTCAAACAACACAGGAATCTCAGGAACTAGATCTCTAAACTACAGCTTATCCACCCAGCTGGGCTCACGGTTGCAAACAGAAGCTGATCTTGGCTCAAACTCCTCCCAATTCGGCGAGTCGCTAACCGGTGGTTCGCCTCTGGGATTCTGGAATTCTCTGAGCTAATGCGGAAACATAATTCAACTACACTTTATCAAAGATTTCACGCTTAGGCAGACTTCTATCACATGCTAGATTCTTTCGGATAACTGATTCCAGGATCCGATTCATTTGTAATACTCTAAAAGGCATAGTAGTCTCGTCTCGGGTTTACCTTTTCTTCTTATCTGCTAATTCTGTTGCCTTTTATCAATTCGGCTGCTTCAAAGGCCAGAATAATTTGACCATCGACCTTTTACGCTATTCTTAGCAGTTCAGGATGCCCTTTGACGGTCGCTGGCGAAAATCCGTGATCGATAACTTCGCATTTTTATGCGATCTGCCCTTTTTACAACAAGGACTCGGTTTTCAATTTTGTTTGTTGCATGCCCGTTGTTTTTTGCTCTGTCTGACCAACTACCGATTCCAATAGTTCCTTTTAGTTTAAGATGACTTTTCAATGATTCCTTATTAAAAATTACAATTTAAAAACACCTAAGGCTATCACGATCAAAGTTAACTAAAAGACCCTTGCCTACGTGTTTTGTTTACGCAGTCCTTCTCTGAGCCACGCCCAAGCTAGTCTGCGGTATCACCTATTGGGTAAGTCCCGGGAGTGCACCGTGAAAGGCGGTTGCTTTTGGCACCTTCGTTTTCATATGGGTGTAAGGCCTGAGAAACTGCGGCATCCTGCGTCCCGAGTGATACAATTGAATAATATGAAGGTGACTCACCGAAATAAGGCTAGGGTACAAACTCGGCCCAGTACAAGATCGAGGGTGGGGTAATGTAAAAATTAAGATAATTAAAGTAGTATCTGGAAGAGGCATTTAGGCTGGCCTTTTTCTATTTACATATGGGGTTTTCCACCTCTAAA
>JAJEKV010000859.1:0-76543 GCA_021234155.1 Isoetes taiwanensis | reverse complement strand
ATCACCTTGTTTCTCGGCCGAGAATAAAAGTGTTTTTCCTTGCTTGCACATAGTCATGGTAACTGGTAGCGGATAGTCAGGAATAGCGAAGCAAGCTGATGATAGGTTGTTACGCTTTTTCTTACGCATCATCTGTACATGCGCTTTCGGTGCTCGAGCGTATCTTGTAAATCACGCAATGATATCTTGTTGCTTTCGGGCCCAATTACCGGTTAAAGTGACTTTCGTGTGAGGGTGTCGGAATTGGGAGGATTTAGAATCGAGAGGAGGAGCTTGAAGTGGATGGCTTGCAAAATTGCGTTTTTAGAGTCGCGGCTATTTCAAAACATCTGCGGCGTGTGTTGCCGTGAAGCTGGTCTAACTTTACCTTGGAGAATGCGATGTGAGCATCCTTAATACGCAAAGGGTGGTTTTGAAAAGTCGTGACCTTGGACTCAGTATCCATAAGTTGGTACATGCAGTGTCTTTGTTCGACCGGTCGAGTAGCATTATTAGTGACGACCAGTGTTTGTAGCGTGTCTCAAAGATCGATGTACCCGTGTCGTTTTGTTTGAGGGACTCCTTGAGTTCCTCAATAATTCTGGTGGGATTGATGAAGGGTTTCTCGATGGATCATGAATTGATTGTGCAAGGCTTCTTCTCTGGCCTCACCCGATGAACCAAATGGGCTTCGGTGTGATGACTTGACTTGGAGTTGGTCCACGGACTTCGGTCGCGGCTGGTGGCTGCTATGAAGTTCTCGTGATGATCACGGAGGGGATCAAGGCAGGCGAGGGCAAACTTCCTTTGTAGGTATCCGCGGTGTGTGAGGAGGTGGATGGGATGGCTTTGATCTGTCACCCTTGTTTATAGATCCTTGGTCATTCTTTGTAGGTGTCCTTGTGAGTACTTCGTGAGATCAATGGGAGTTTTGTTGTCTTCTTCTTTGTTGTTTTTTTTGCTGGTGCTGTTGAGTCTCAAAGTGGAATTGTTGCACAAGGTTAACTGGGTGGTTGTTCTGGTGGTTGGTTATCAACAAAAGAATAGGTTTTAGAATTGGAATTTACGAGGTGGAGACTCGGTGGTTGTGAAATATTTGCCTGCGAGTTGGCTGGCCGAGATTGGGACGGTCTTGCCGAAAGGAGGAGAGTTTGGTTGAAGACCTTTCAAAGCATCAATAAAAATTCGAGGGATGTTGGCTTGGTGGAGAAGGGGGCATGATGGTGGCGGGGTCTGATGATTAATGAAAGCCCGGAAGTGGGCTCCCATGGGGCACCGAGGAAGAGTTAGGATTTTTTACGAGTCGTCAAGTTCCCGCTGAAATCTCCGATACGAGTTGAGTCCAATTGATTGTTTCAAGGTGTTGGTGAGGATATAGTACGATGGTAGAAAACATCGTTAATAGAGGTATTCTTCATGGAGTAACCCAAAATTTCCTCCAAAGAAACTTGGTAAAGGCATCATGTTGCTTTGGAAAGGTGGACCGGCTTGGTTTGTGCAAAGATTATAAGGAATAGAGCGTAATTTGGAAATATCATATTTACCAATGTCAAGGTAAGACAAGGCATTGGGGATTGGGTAGAGAAAAGGCAGAGGCTATGGTTTGAGGGTTTAGGAGTATAGGGTTTCCATCGACTTGGGAGGCATATCCATCTTCGCCTTCACTGTGTTAGCCAAAATTCGTCGTAATTTGTTCTTGTTGGGAGCCGGAGTTCAATGCGAGAAAAATGAAACAATCCGAACTCACCGTGAGGTTATAGGTGATGCCGGATGTGGAGCCGGGTGCGGATGAAGAAACGAACTTGATATTTTGAATCACGATCCATTGGTGCAAATTGCGTGAGTGTTGAGTTCTTGGAGGTAGAAGCCATCTTGAAGGTCGAGGTCACGGAAAGTACGAAGTCTAAGGACGGAGGAGTATGAGGAAAAGTGAGGAGTGGAAGTGACCGGTTGGGAAGGGTTTTTTTTTTTTTTTTTTTTTTTTTGAGTCGTGGGAGACACGTGTCGAAAGATCGACGCATTGAGAATCTCAAGAGACAACCCCTCAGACCAAGATGCGTGAGAGTTCCCGGCGGAGAATAAAACTTTAATGGCGGACGGTATTAATGGCGGCAGTTGTCAGAATATTAAAAAGAGGAGTCGAAAAGTTTGCGGTACAAAAATATCGCGGGGAATGATTACTAATATCCGGTGGAGGTGACCTTTTCGTGAAACAAACTAGGGTTGGTATTCGCCATAAATTGGAAGTTGGGTTCTACGAGAAGAACCAAAATTCGTGAAGATGGAGAATTCTCGATAACAAATGGCCCCGCTGAGCTTCCGCGATCGATTACATGCAAGATGGACGACGCCGATCCAGGGCGTCTGTGGAATCGCCGGATCCCTATGGATCCTTGGTTGAGGCACCGGCCAACCCGGAGATAAACTTCGACGCCGAGGTGATCGCTCACCGAGTGGTCGCACCGTGGGGCTTCCGATCCTCCGAAAGTGGAGTGCCCCCTGTGAGTAAAGGGCGAAAGTAGCAAAGATGATAGGGTTTTCCCAATTTTGTTTAGTTTAGACTGTTGGTCAAAAATCCCACAAATAATTGTAGCCTTCTAGCAATTTTGTACATAATAGAAAAGTGTTTCTCATAAATTTGTACAAGTGGTATCTTGTTGTAAATTTTGTTCTTGAGCTAAGGATGTTTGCAGCTAGGGGTTTGAAATTTCTTGAGTCGAAATCCATTGACTAATGTAGGAAATGGAGTGCCATTCAATTCTTGTAATTGTAAAACTCCGTGATGTGGTATCTCGAAATTTTGTATGGTCCCACCATCCGAGCTTGAGTTTGCCAGATGTTGTTGATATCTCGAAGTCAGAAGAAGAACTAAGTCGCCAATTTGAAAAGTTTTGTTTTGATGTGTTTGTCATGCCATTGTTTTTGTAGTTGTTTGCCTTGTTGAAGTCTAAGAAAAGCATCTCTTCAAGTTCATCCGCTTGTTCCAGCTTGATAAACTTCGTTCTTGCAAAGTCAGCCGATGGATTATGTTCTTTGTTAACTGAAATTTGAGTGAGGGTAAAATGAACTCAAAAGGCATAAGAGCCTCTTGGCCATACACAAGTCGAAAAGGTGTTTGACCGGGGCCGCTACTTTGTATGTTGTATTGTAAGCCCATAAAACCGTAGGTAACTTATCTTGCCAATCTTTTCTTGTAGGATCACAAATCTTCTTCTAATGTGGATAAGCACCTTGTTTGTGCTTTCAGCCAAACCATTACCACGGGATAGTAAGGCGGCTTTTTCGTGATGAATGTGCGATAGTTAGTGAGTTCAGCAATAGTAGTGATTGATGAAATGAACTCCCGATCACTAACTAATTCTAAAGGGACATCCAAATCGGCGTGATGATGTTCTTGTAGAGAACCTTAGCCGTACTAGCAGCCGTGTTGTCGGTAGAGCACACGCTTCAGCCCATTTGGTTGCATAGTCCGTGAAGACTAGAATGTAGCGCAGCCCTAGTGTTTGATTGCGTGGGTGGGTCCATGGGACCAACAAAGTCCATACCCCATTTGGCAAAGGGAGAGTGGCTATTGGCGTGAGCGGCAGAGCGTCGCCGCGGGTCTACTAAGCCTCGACAAACATCACACGTATGTGTATTTGTGAGCATCTTTGAAAAGTGGGCGATGATTACCCAAAGAAGGAGGAGTTTCCTTTGCGTTGTTCCATTGAAATGACCACCGCCAAGTCCTTCGTGGGGCTTTGTTTGACTAGATCCGGGGACTTCGTGAGGAAGAACACATCGTCGGAGCACATTGTCTTTGCCACATTTATAGAGATGGCCGGCAACCATCGTGATAATCTCGTGCCAGCGAAGGAATTGTTGTTTATGCGAAGTTGTCTTTACGGAGAGCGTGGGGTCACTTGGACGGGAGTGCGCCCGGAGGAGAAAGCGTTGATAGTCGTGGTACCAATGAGGCGTGGCGTATGACCAGGAAACAGTTGAGCATCCTAAGGGCATCGTGAACTCCTTCCGAGGGATCATCCGCGGTGCGTGAAAGATAGTCGGGGACAATGTGAAGGCCCCGTCTTGTGAATAATGTCAAAAGGGGCAAACTCTTGCAATATCAATATCCATCGAAAGCAATTCGCCCGTGGGGTTTGGCTTATTGATTAAATATAGAAGAGCTTGATGATCCACATAAAAGCGAATTTGACTACCAAGAAGATAGTGTCGAAAGCGTTGTACATAAAAGATAAGGCCAAGGGCTTCCCTTCCGTGGGGCGAATAGTTACCAAGCCAGGATTGAGTTTTCTCACGCATGACCGATGGGCTTGTCCTCGATTTGGTGCATACTCTTGAGCTAGAAACGGCTCAATCGCCAAAACCCCAAACATCAACATGGACATGAAATGGTTTGTTCCATTGAGGTGGTACTAGCACGGGGCTTACGTGAGCTTGACTTTGAGTTCTTTAAAAGCTTGATTTGCATCGGATGTCCAAGTCCATGTGTATGGATTTCCGGTCGGTTGTGAATTGGATCGGCATTCGGTGCCAATTCGGAATAAAGGTGGCATAGAAGTTGACTTTGCCAAGAAAGAACGTGTGTCCTTGATATTCGCAGTGGATATGCTCCGATGACCACGGTGATTTTGGTTGGAGTCCGTTGTAATGCCGCGGTCGACTCACGACATGTCCTAGAAGTACACCCGAGGTGACACGTAAGGTGCACTTTTCCGATTGAGGCTAATTCCGCATTCATCACAGCCGCTGAAAAACTAGTTCAAGTTTTACCAAATGGTCCATAACGTGGTGTAAGTGGAGAAGTCATCCCGAAAGACTTGCGCGTAAAGGGATGAACTTGTATGTACTTTGAAAACAGCAAGCATAATGCGTTGAAATGTGGATGGTGAGTTTGACAATCCAAAAGGAACGACTTTGTAAGCAAAGGTACCCCATGGAGTAGTGAAGGTAGTCTTTAGTTGATCTTCTTCTCTCGAATGGATATTTGATTATAACCGGAGAAGCCGTCCATGAAGGAGTACATCTCGTGGCCTCGCTACATCTTCCAACACTTGATCCGGTGGAAGGGGAGAGGGAAATGATCCCGTCCGTGGGTTTGATTGAGTTTTCTATAATCCACACAAACGCGAATTTTTCCATTATGTTTGAGGGCAATAACAATAGGACTTACCCATTCAATGTTTGACCTCGTAGATAAGTCCGGTGTCCAAAAGCTTGTCAATTTCGGGCTTTAACCTTTTCACGGTAGTTTGGGTTAAGCCAGTACTATCGCTGCTAGATGGGTCTAGCATCCGGCTTGGTGGGAATCGAGAGTTGTCCCAATTCTTTCTTGATACCTCGGAGGTCTTTGTAGCTCCAAGCAAAGATGTGCTTGAAACGTTTGAATAGCACAATGGCTTGCTCCCCTAATGCTTGGCGCGGAGGTCGCGTGCCAATCGGATTGGTTGATTTGTTCCAATATCAATTATGTCTCTGCGGGGAGTTTGAATGTGTGGAATGACTTGATCATCCCCAGCAAGTGTGGGTGGCTCACAGTAGGGCCCGAGGATGTTCATGTTGACCAATTTTGAAAAATAGTGGCGTGCCACTAGGAGTTGGTGTGGTGTCTTCTTGAATGTGAGGAGGAGCCGGGGTACCGCCTCCCTCATGTGGAACCAATGTGACATTGTTACAAGGTGTCAAATAGGGTCAACCAGCGTTGCTATGCCTTTATCAATATCCATGTCTTCCCATGGTTGATTGTATTCCTCGGGTAAGCCGTGAGTGGCAAACCCTTGGCTTGTAACCGATAGGTGTTGCAAACTTGTTCGCAGTCACCGCCCCGATTCAAATGATCTCTACAGAAATGATCCGCCCGTGGTCGATCCATCGCGGCGATGAGCTTGCCATCCGTGATAACAAGTTGATCTCAGGCCCGAAGGTGAATGCTTTTAGCTTGTCTCAAAAGGGTCGTCCTACTAACATTTCATAATCTCCTGGATCTTCTCCTCGCTCTCCAAACACCGAATTCCATGGTAAATTGTAGATCTCCAATATTGACCGGTATTGGTTGTGTAACCCTTGTGGTCGCCAGTGATATGGCCATTCGCAAGCTTGATGTCATAAGGGGCGCATGGAGCCCCTTATGCCCAATTGTCGCCCGAGATTATCCGTAATAAGATTGATCATTGCGCCACCATCGATCCGAACATGGTGAACACCTTTTGGCCCATGTGCATGCACCGTGGGTGTTGATGTGGCGACCGCATTAACAGGGTAATCTGTGTTTTGTAAAATGTGCTCTGAAAGTCTTTGGACATAGTTGTAGGATAGTCGTATATCGAGAGGAATTTTGATTTTAGCAAGTTCTTGTTGAAGTTCGGGAGGGATTGCGTGTAGTTGTGGTGGATCCGCGGGTTGTTGTTGCTCAAGCAATAGATGTCGCTACATTGTTGAGGAGGTCGACTTCAGCAGCAATGTTGAGTGGTGGTGCTGCGGATGTCGTGGCATTCGTGGTCGTGGGCTCCCGATCGTGTGGTAGCATTGACGTGACTTGAGTGCCTTACCTTTCCGCGCTCGATGAGTTGAAGCAAACTTTTGCGAAGTTTAGGTTGAACATGAGGAAGCAGTTGATCCGTTGGGTGCAAAATGAACAGATTTGGTTGATGGCTCACCGGTACAGAATCGGCTGCAAAAACTTGGTGCACTGGGGTGCTTATGGCGTGGGGAATGAGGGAGAACCTCAATCCAGTTGGAGGATTCAAGGCTAGTGTTGATTGCATGGTAAATTTCTTCTTGGAGTTGATCATCCAATTGTTTTTGAGTTGTTTGCTGTTGGCGTGGTTGTTGTTGTGGTGGCCGTGGTGGCCGCTTTGAGCAATCGGGCGGGCCTTGCCTTCCTTTGGCTTCCCATACTTGAAAAGGTGTAAGACGACCGCCGTGGGTTTGATTGGTGCCGAATTTGTATTTGAACTTGAGGAAGTTGAGGACAATCTGGCAGACCGATGACCCCATTGGTCACAAATTGAAACATTGGGACTTGCTTGGATCAAAAGTGGAACGAGGAGGTCCACGCCAGGTTGCCGTTGTTGCCGGGGTTGTTGTTGTTGTCGTGGGCGTGCCTCGTGGTGCGTGGTTGAGTTTGCGTGGGTACCTTCTGCACTTGGTGAACAAGACGATGTCGATACGGATTTGGTCGTGGATTTGTACATTCTTCAGTGGTGTGGTTCTGCATGTTGCAGCGTTTGCAATGGATCATGCTATCCACAGAGTTACACTCATTCGCCAGATGTCCCCGAAAATCGCAAATAGTACACCAAATGTTATTTCTGGGAACCGCCGGGAGGCAAAATCGAGGTGGGTGGGTGTAGCCGAGGGAAATGGGAGTATCGTGGCTTGATCACCGCTGAGGAAACATGAACAGTGATTGACTAATTCAATGGCTTCTTGTAATGTCTTGGGGCAAAATACTCTACCATAAATCGGATGTGAGAGGGTAAGCCTTGAAGAAACCACACTAGAATTTGGCTTTTAGGTTGGAAATTCCTTCAACTTGTTGACTAAAGATCTGCAATGGCCTCGAAAGTCTCTGCGCATTCTCCCCGGTTCTCGCTTTGAGTGTGTTGAGGTCGCTTCGCCAGCTTGTTGATCATCCGCAAGGGTGCCGTGAATGGGAAAGAAAAAAGAGGTCTTCATGTGTATCCAATCTTGTTTCCAATGGCTTTTGTTTGCCATCACCATTCGTGGGGTGCTCCACGCAGGTCGTCGAAAAGATGTGGAATTTTAGTTTTGGATCTGAGTGACCATTGAGATCCACGCAAGTGACTCAAATTCATCCATGTGAGCCCCGAGCACTCTCGGTCTATGTGTTTACCTTTATTATTTCCAAAGAGTGGATATGGGAGTTTTAAAAGCATGTGTAGGAGTCGCGATGAATGGGTGTTTGCATTTGTGGAAAAGAAAAGACAAAGAGGGTGTTGGTTGTCGATAGGTACCGAAACCGCATAGGTTGTGTGAGATTAGTAAAAAGAGGTAATTGAAGCAAAGTAGTGGGAACAAAGGTTGTGACAGCATGAACAAAGTGGGGGAAACGTTAAGGGAACAGACGGTAGGGGAATTGACAAAGGTGGAAAGCGGTGGTAAATCGTTCCTAAAGAAAGATTACCAATAGAGAAAACATTTTGCGATGTTCCAGAGAAAATTGCGGTGGTTCTCATTTGATCTTGAGTTGGGGATTCCTGGAGTAAATTCAAAGGGTCAGGTTGCGGCCTCCGCATGATATGGCCGACAGGAACGGAATAATGGCTTACCTTCCGCGGGGAGGTCGGTCCGAAAGTTGTCGTGGTGTAGGTGGAACAGATTGCGCCTCGCACACCCGAGAAGAGACAATCGAACCGCAGTGTAGGTGGACATATTCGCGAGGCGCCCGCCAGCTTCATGGCGACGGGCGCCTTGACTCCATCCGTGTTGAATATCGCCGGGAGTAAAGAAGGGATTGAACATGGTATCAATACAGCTTTTCGTGAGCGAGCGACGAACCGCCGGTGTTTGGGGGTCCTGCCTGATCGCCGAGGGACAGATCTCGTGAGATCCGTGGAAGTCCGGGCGGGCAAATCTCGGTGACACTCTTTGTCACGCTGGATTTTTGCTAACAGAGGAAAGAACAAGAAAAACTCGATAAAAACAAAGAATGGCAATACACAATGAAACACACAAGACACTTGTGGAGAACACGGCAATCCATTGATCAAAACAAGTGTACAATGAAGGCTCAAAAGAGCATTAACAACCAGCAAAGATGTCGCTCAGTAGTGACACAAAAGAACACTCAAACCCTTTTTTTTGAAGGAGCAAAATGCTACAATATATAGGAACACCTGAGTGGCCTACGGGCCTGAATCTGATCCTCATCATGACAACGCTGTGCTCCACTACTTGGGCACTTTCGAACAGAATCAGCCGTCCGCTACCGTACTATGACAAGTAGTGGCCCGGCCCGGGGTCCTACCTTTGGGTCTTCGCTTCTTGGAGGAGCTTTGACCCGCCGTGGCGCCTTGTAGATCCCTCTTCTTGGACACCGTGGCCAGTGGGGCCTCGCCCTCATGCAGCAAGTATAGACCTGTGTGTCTGCCAGGCACAGGGCTAACACTTGGAATATTTATGGCATTTAGGGCTTTATCTGCCTTTATCAAAACAGTGCCATTTTTTAGATCAAAACCATTTTGAAATTCCAACTTTTTCGCCCTTAGTTAAGCATTTTGTACATCTTGCTCAAAGGTACTCTAAATTTATAAGTTGTGTGCAGAAATCTAGTTTGGAACTTCTTCAATATAAAAAATGCAAGCGGAAGGTTTGAACGTTTTTTTTTAGTTCACTGCCAAGGGTGCTAATAGTTTCTTATAACAAATTCACACTTTTTTTTTGTCATGTAAGACTAGCATCGATAGCCGATTTCAATTGTCTTGATGACAACCCAAATTGTAGTAGAATTGCATCTCCAACTGTATATAGTAAGTGCCTTCTACGAGCCAAGAAGTAGGTATCTAAATCTAAGGTACTAAGAACCCTTGCACTTTGCAGATGATAAATTTAGTATCAATTGTGGTGGGGAAAATATTAATGCTTCGAACATTACCTACGATGCTGATGTCGGGGAGTTGAAAGATGTAGAATTTGTAAAAAGTACAAGTAAAAATTGGGCCGTCATCACGACTGGCTATGTAGGTCATCCTGGTTTTCAGGATCTTCTAAATACACAGTCTCAGATAACAAATACTGCAGTTCAAGACTTATATTTTACAGCCAGGGCATCTTCTAGTTCTCTGAGGTACTATGGGTTGAATATGAAGAATGGAAGTTACAATGTGACACTACATTTTGCGGAAATTTCTATATGGGCCGACTCTGCAAATTGGAAAGGCACTGGAAAACGTATTTTCGATATTTATGTTCAGGTCAGATATCATATTTCTTTAAGATAGACATCCGAGATGGTAATTGGGTAGTCCATTCCAAAAAAAACTTGATGACAAGACATAATGGATGTTATAGGCAATTTAATGCATTGTATACAAAATCTGCAGGGTACAAAAGTTTTTGATAAATATAATATTATGGATAGAGCTGGACAAGCATATGCAGCTAAATCAGAGATGATTCCAACATCTGTAGAAAATAGTGTCTTGGAGATTCATCTAAAATGGTCAGGAAAGGGCACGTGTTGCACCCCGGAAAAAGATACTTATGGACCCCTAATCTCAGCCATCCATGTGATTCCTAGCACTGGTAAGAGACTTATTGTAATTTCCATTTTTTTTTTGTAGAATATACCTTGTCGACAGCTAAGAGTAGTGTCAGACTGCTAAGAGTAGTATCGCACATACACACAATGCAACAAAGTCTGAAACATTTGTAGCAGGTATCACATGTGACATATCATGATATTTCACGTTTTCATATGAATTAAATCGATCTTTCTACAACTTGTGAAATTCTAGTTTATAAGACATCCAACGAGACCCTTCAAGTGGTCTTTGATTTGGTGGCATCTCCTACATGCTATTTTCCATGTGTCTGGCTAACATCGCAAAGTAGTAGCTAAGTTAAGATTCACATAGGCTTTTGGCCCTGTGCTTGGCCTATTATTAGATGCTCTCAAATTATTAGTAGGGCCTATCATGGAAAGACACAATTTTGCTTCAGCTAGACTGAGCTAGTTGATGCAGACATCTCGCTCACATGATGATTCCTTTCAAACAACTTAGTTCTCTATTCAAAATCTTCGATGTAGATTAGTAGAAACCGTCATGGCTTTGAAATATCCTGCTCGGCCATGTGAATAACAAATGAAGAGCTATGTACAACATTGTGTGTACCTTCAACTCCTACAAAAATTTAGTCTCGTTCGATTTCTATATCCAGGAAGCGCCCCTTTTTGGAAGCAAATTATATTATGATGGGCTAAACCGTTTTTTAATTCCCTTTTAACATACCATGGTGATATTTGCTTCTTTAGCTTTGGATTGATACCAAACATCAACAACATGTAGTAATGCTTTGCATGGATAGCTAAACAAGTCCTTTAATGTATTAGTTCTTCTTGCACTGCATAATTGGCCGCTAGGCTAATTCTACCAACATTGTGAACCAGCCATTAACACAATTTCCCATTCATACATGCTAATCCTGTTTATATTAGTTGCATAATCCTATTTTCATGTGATCCCGTCCTGCTATAATTTTAAGATGCTTAAGAAAGTGAATCTATTTGGCATTGCATAATATATGTTAAAGGCCATCTCTCCTTCATCAAGTTTTGTATGGATATCAAAAGTCACTTATGGAACTATTCCAACCTTGCACAGATTCTCTTGGTTGAACCACTCGCAACTTGGCACATATAATCTTGCTAAAAAGATAAGCGCATTTGCATATATGCTCAACGAAAGGAGACTTCTTTGTTTTGCAAAGAGAACAAATTGCGCATAACATCTTGTTCTTGTGAATAGGAAGGCAAGCGTCATCACAATGATGGCATTTGTATTGTCTGTATCAAAAGATTGGATACTTATCTCTCCAAATAGGAACATCAAAGTCACTATTACTCACCGATGTAGGGGGCTCACATACTTAAAAATCAATTGACAAAGTTTAATGTCTCAATAACTTATAAGGCTTAAATTGGATGCATACAATAACCTATAAGGCTTAAATTATAACCCTTTACCCATAAAAAAATGATACATAAATGTCCGGTCATTAAACTTCAGTAAATGCATCCAACCTTCTCTTTTGTGAATATGTAGCATAATAATAGAGGGTTCGATGTAGAAATGACACTTCCTGAAACCATAGACCATATATCTCTCAAATAATTGGATGGGTTGTTATAAGCAAAAAAAATATAAATTCAAGATAGAAAATAATCACGTTAGCTCGCTAGGTATATTGGTCAAAGTAGTCTTATTAGGACATTGAGTATTTTTATATTCATGAGGTTCAACCATATAGAGGTTCGATATTCCCTCAAAAGCTTAGGCGAACTTGTATTTTATATTTCAAAATCATAGCCACGACTATAAGCAAAAGGAGAGGTTCCCACAGGTCCTAACATACGGTCTGGGTCGTAGGATCGACGGATCTGACGACTGTGGTAGTTGAGGGTGCACCTAATTTAGAATATGAATTGAGATATGCTTAGACTGACTGTATTCTCGGTCAAGGCAATGCTACTCTAGTTGTCACTGTATAAAATGGTTGGCTCCCGTTGCGAATAACGTATTTCTGCCAGCAATTGCCTCAACCATAAAGTCTCCTTTACCATGGCTAGCAATCAAAGTTTTCTTGAAACTAGTCCAAGTCATAGCTATACCATGCAACATTATGGAGAAATCTATAATTGATCGTCTTGTGGTTTGATCTCTTGGCTAGTTTGCATCTACAAATGACAAGTTTTACCATTGGATGATTTGAATCTGGTCCTTATTTTCCTTTGATATTCCTTGCAAGTATTTATAATATCCTTTTTACTGCTCTTCAATGTCCCATTCCAGAGTTCTACATGAATCTGCTTATTGCTTTAACTAATTGTGCAATATTTGGCTGTGTACTCATCATGATATATATAAGGTATCCTACGACATTCTGATACGAAATACAATTTATTTTTAGCTGTTGATCTAATATTTGAGGTTCTATATTTGCGCATAGGTTGATGCTTGCAGATGTTGGTATATCCTTAGAAATATATTCATTCATTCCAAATCTGCTGCAAAGTCTTTGAACTGCGATTCTTGATGGATCAAAAGCACCCTGTTATTTTTCTCCCTAATGTTTGCATTCCAAAACATGTATTGATTTCTCGTAAGTTTGTTATTCAAAATTGCGCTTGTAAAGGTTGTTGCACTGATTGTACCTTGTCCAACTCTTTACTCACAATTATCAAATCATCAACATGCACTACTACAAGAGCTCTTTGTGCTGCATCCCATCTACAATACACATTCCATTCAAAATTACATATCTCGAAACCTAGAACTTGCAAGAATAGCAGTCGCTATATATCATCGTTGTGTCCTTGGATGAACAACAAAACTTAGAGGCATATTCTCTGGAGTGTTCGGCAAGGGAATCCACCAGTTTCTGCCTAATGGTAATGATACTAGATCCCATGCCTGCATCAAATGCATTGAATCCATTTCTTCTTGAGAACATACTGATTAAAACAACATTAACCACACGAGCTCTCTACTACATGTTCAGGTATGCTAACCTGTGCTAAGGCTGCTGAAACTTTGGAGTTTTTCCATGCTAACAGTAGCTTGTTGGATGATGGCCCCATGTACTTCTTCGTAGTTCATGGTTCCGAAACTGACTCTCCATCAGAAGACATACCAAAACTCAAATCTCTACCAGCAATTGCCTCTGCTTGAACATCTAGCCACAAAGTCATGTGAACCTGGTATAAATCAGGATTTTCATAATTCACCAATCACCCGATACTCATCAAATGTCACATTTACACTCATCAGATGTCACATTGATGCTATGCATAACTGTACATGTATGCAAGTCTTCTTAATAATAGCCAAAAAGAATGTGTCTACGAGATTTATGTGAAAGCTTGGACTGTTGAATTTCTTAGGCACAAATACAAATGCTATGCATCAAAATACTGGCTGACATCTGGCTTGACTCCAGGCCATAGTTGGGTGCATGATTTTGAAGATAACAAGTTGTTTAAGGATTGCTTGTCCCAAAAAGAATTGCTTGACAAAAAGAACAGCGGAAGTAAAAGATTGATTTTGTTGGGAATCCTGCCTACCGCAGGTACATTATATAGTTACGAAGAGACACAGATACCTAAGCTAATAGACATAACTCTGTACAGAGAGACACAACTTTTGGAATGGTCACACCCTTTGGGCCATGTCACTGATCTGCCTTCGTCAGCAGGATTGCCACATGTGCATACCGGGGACATATTCTAAACACTCCCACTGTCACTATATGCACAGAGTTCTTCACAGATACAACCGCACACTGGATTTGCTCTCACTGGGTATAAAAACACTTTTGCTCCCTCTGGATCTAAAAGAATTTATCACTGATACAATTTGCTTGTTCCTCATGCTCATGCTCAGAATTCTTTGGATAAACCTTCACATAATGACCTTTGGCTCCACACTTAAAGCACTGGCGCATTTTCTTCAGTTCTTCTTCTTAGTTTTGGTTGTTCATTGCAAGAAATGCCTTTTTCTTCAGATCTAGTGATACCTTCCCCTTCTTCTTTTGACGCATTTCTTCTTTCAAAATAGAAGCTATTACCTAGTCAGAGTTATCTCAACTTGCCCAAACGAATCTGGTAAACTAATTATGAGCATAGCCACTTAATCCTTGGAATCCACTTGATCTTTTACAACAGCCAATTGTTGCACAAGAGTCTTGAATCTGCACACTGCTTCTCCAATTTTCTCATCTTCTTCGATGTCAAAGCTTCTAAATTCTTGGCGCAAGAACACCTTCATGGATTCCTCCTTTGATTCATAAATATCCATTAATGTTTTTCAAGCATCATAAGCCGAATCCTTGCTGCTCACATGCAGTACTTGCTGATTGCCTAAAGTTTCCACAATTAGATCATATGCTTTATTATCACGAATTTGCCACTTTGCAGCATCATCTGCAGTTGCAGGCTTCTTCTCAATACCTTCCACGATATACCACAGATCTCTTCGATGAAAGAGAGATCTCATTCTTATCTTCCAGATATAAAACCCTTCTCCATTAAATCTCTCAATTGATTTCTTCTCAACAATCACGCTGGCAGCCATCTCTTGAATTCACACCAAATTAGCACTTCCAGAATTAGCGATTAAGCCAATTCAGGCTTCACGGCAGTGGCTCCTCACAAGAATAATCTGCCCACGATTTTTGATGAAGAGCCTTTAGCCCACTGGTATAGAATCGATGCTCTTCTCCAAGATCAGCCCAGAAAAGGGGCTCTGATACCATGACAAAAAGAACAGTGGAAGTAATAGATTGATTTTGTTGGGAATCTTGCCTACCGCAGATACATTATATAGTTATGAAGAGACACATAACTATACAGGGAGACACAACTTTTGGAATGGTCTCAGCAGGATCGCCACATGTGCATACTGGAAACATGTGCTAACTTTGCCCATTTCGTTATGTTCAAGGCACACTCCTAGTTGAGAGTCCTCATTTCCCTTTCAGCGACCCCACTTTGAGAGTGCTCATAGGGTTTGACAATTGTCTTCTAATCTCTTCTTGTTGCAGAAAACTGTTAAATGCCTGGAACACAAAGTTAATGCCATTGTCACTTCTCATTGTCCCAATTAAAGGGCTTGTATCTCTTTCATTTCCTCCAAGTTTAAAAAATTCCAAATGGCTCATTCTCTTTTTTACCAACAACACAAACATCTATTGGAAAAATCATCAATGATCACCAAGTAGTATTGAGCTCGCCCGAACGACTAAGGTTGCAGTAGCCACCACCACAAGTTGTATCAGGGAATTCTAGAGACAAGGTTCCTTGAGGCCTGCTGCATTATGATTCATCGTCTGCATTATGAGATAGGCAGCCAGTCTCTCTTGATTCCACATGTCCGACATTCAAAATCCCCTCTTGCCGATTTTGCCTTATAGCAACAAACGTTGCATCCTCTTCATCCTTCTTAATCAAGCTCGAGGCTTGCAGTACTGCTCCAATGACTGATTTGCTTCTGAATTGTCCATCTCTGCATCCAATAGCCTGTTTAATGGAATCATATGAGCTTTTAGCAGGCTTGACACCACAAAAATTTGTTGTTTTGACATCAAGCAAAACTACAAGTAGCTATGTGATGATCATCCTGGTGGGTCTGATTAGAAATATCATCTTGAATGCAGAAATAGATGTTGCTGAACCGTCCAAGTCCAATACAAAAGTAGTTGCTATCATGGTACCTTTGGGAATCTTGTTTATAATTGCTGGCATATCTCTGTGGTTGTGGCGTTGGAAGAAGCACTTTTTCTCCCCGGAAGATGCAAATGATGGTAATGGCTGAATGATCATTAAAAGTCTTGGATTAGCTTTATATAATTAACATTTATTTTCCTACAGAGTTCCGGGGCATAAGAAACAGGCTCAACTTGTACAAGTACAATGACTTGAGAAATGCAACAAATGATTTTCATCCTATGAATAAACTTGGACAAGGTGGATTTGGTACAGTTTATAAGGTACATTCAGTCAAAATTCGAAATTATGGTTTAGTTATTAATCCTAAATTTTGTAATGTTGGACAACAGGGGATCCTGAAAGATGGCACAGTTGTTGCAATCAAGCAACTGTCCTTAAAATCACCTCAAAGTGACTTTATAAATGAAGTTGAAGTAATATCTTCTGTTCAACACCGTAATTTGGTGAAGTTGCTTGGATATTGCTTCGAGAGAGACCATAGGATTCTTGTCCTGGAATTCCTGGAAAGGAATAGTTTGCACCAAGCATTACTTGGTATAATGTGCTTTATTCCATGGCTATGTGGAAGGCCATCTTGTTGACTAAAGAATTCTGCAGGATCACGGGAACGAAGGATCTACATTGATTGGCCAACGCGAGTGAACATTTGTCTTGGGGTTGCTCGTGGTATTGCCTATCTCCACGAAGAAACATCTCCAAGGATCATACATAGGGACATAAAATCGAGCAATATATTGTTGGACAAAAGTTTGAATCCTAAAATTGCTGACTTTGGACTGGCCAAACTTTTCAAGGATGAGGAAACACAAATCAGTACTAGAGTTGCTGGAACAATGTGAGCTGGAAAATCCATGTCAAGTCTTTTGCATAATGTCATACATTTGTCTACAATTTATTTATCATCTCAAAACTTTCTCTCTGTACTTGGAACAGAGGATACCTTGCTCCTGAGTATGCAATGTTTGGTGAACTCACTGAAAAAGCAGATGTCTACAGTTTCGGGGTACTGGCATTCGAAATAGTTAGTGGGAGAAACAATATGGACCGATCAGTGCCACGAGACGAGACATATCTGTTAGATCATGTAAGTTTATAAACTTAAAATTGGGCCTTGATATGATATGCATTACTTACATTTCCTGCTACAGGTATGGCATCTAGTGGAAGAAGACCGTCTTCTGGATATTGTGGATGATCAGGTGAGAAAGGAATGTTCAGAGGAGGAAGCAAAAAGAATTATCAAAGTGGCACTCTTTTGCACGCAACACAACCCTAATCATCGGCCAACAATGTCACAAATTGTGAAGGTACTGTCGAGGCCTTGCGAGGTTGATGTGTCAGGACTCCGGCAGGAATATCGCGAAGACAGCAATTACGCTCTTCAAGACTATAAACCAAGCTTGACTGAAAACAGCTCTGAATTCAGTAGTCACTTAAGCAGTATGAGTGCGATAAGCATGCCAAGCTATAGGCTCTCTCTTGTGCGGTGACCAAACATTGTAACATTTTTCGGTATATAAAATTATTGTAGTCCTACATAGTCATCATGAACTTTCCATATTTGTACAATATGGTACTAGAAACGTGAGCCCAGTGATGCCGGTCATTTGTCCTCACATTGGATATAGACATGGACGTTAGATATAATGTGCTCGTGGAATGGATTGCATAGGGCAATGTGGAATAAAATGTTAGATATAATGTGCTCGTGGAATGGATTGCATAGGGCAATGTGAAATAAAATGTGTAGGTAATAGAAAGAATTCTAGGTGGAATCGAATGGACAGAGCTTAGAGCTTTGGTGTTTATGATGAGTGTGCACGTAAGAAATTATTATAAGTGTATCCATGCTTAAAAAGAGTGTTATTGGTAGTGTTTCATAGACATCAATGCCAACTCAATAGACATGAAATCCAACTTTTGTCTATTAAACCAATGTTGGCAAAAGAAAAGAAACAAAAGGGCATTCTCTCTAATGACATATATCCAAAACTGGTTATAGAAGAATCCCAAATTTTTATATTCCAATGCGAGCATGACTTGCAATATTCATGGTATCTATATATGCCATGGCACTTTAAATCAATCATCAACTATTTGTTAGGTACATCCAACCTCGCAAATAATTCTTATATGTGACATGGCACTTTGAATGAGAAGTTTTGGTCTATTACTCCTATCTTGTCCAAGTTCGGTCAACTTCATGGTTACGTACCCTTAATACCTCAACCAGGTTTTGCACGTCTTATTATGAAGAGTTAGATTAAGAGCTAAAATTTTAAAATCTTATTAAAATGTGTCAAACAACAATTTGGGTATTCAAGCTGTACAACAATATTGCCAGAGTAAAATTTTGCCCTTGCATGGTGAAAGAACTATAGATGGAGGAGCTGCAGAAGTACAATAACATCGAAGATAGGCATCAAATCATCGTTCTACATAGCATGCTATCCAAATTATAGTAAAATTATACACTTTCGCCGGGCATCCGAAAGTATACCAAAGATGAATGATGCAATGATTCAAATGGTCGCTTCTCATGGGGACCCTCAAGATAAAAGGTCTCTAGCGTAGATGCATCGACTTGTGCAAATGGAAAATTACTTTTGTAAAATAGTTTGAGATTACATTGAATAAAAGATCTGTTTCTTCTTCAAAATGATTAATAATCTGGTCCCTTCACATTCACTTGGGGTTTAAATCCATTCTCTCTCTTTGCAATTGTCCATAATCCTAATTCCTTTTCTCTACCTAATCTGCCCACTATTAGTCGCATTTCTCTCTTGCCCGAAGTTGAATTATAAATGCCCTATTTTTCACGATTGAACTAGCAACTCAATAGATAAACATAGTCACAAACAGACATCATAAATTGAATGGTCTAAAGATTGTATCACATAACAATCTAAGTCAAAACGGAGCAAGAAAGTGCATCTATTATGTCATATTGTATAAGCTTTAATGTCAGGAGAAGTGAAGGTAACATATGCCAAGATCATATGAATATCTCTAGGATGTGTAGTACACTTCTTTTAGGAATTGCTAGTTTTTATCACAACTACTGAAATGAAAGATGTATCTTGAACATGCTGAATAAGTTTGGAAGCGTGCTAGATTTCCTACCTTTTTCTTATATAAAACTGAGAGGTCTTTATCAAGGAGGTAACCCACAATCACCATACAAGGGATTTGTGCATGCAAAATAAATGGTGCATGGATTTTAGTGCTGAGCAACACCTATAGTTAGGGGTTTGGTTACCAAAATATTAATTTGATAATATACCATTATTTCTCATTTCTATTAAGAGGATACAATGATTGTGTCTCTTACAATTCAATCTTTTACCAAAGTTGAGAAGACAATGTAATAACAGATTTCTAGAGAACAACGGCTTGATGCGAGAGTTTCCATGAGATCTTCGTAAACTCACCAATTTGTAGCGCATGTAAGTATACAGAAGATTGATGAAGTTGCACATACATTTCCATCAAAATGTTGAAACCTTAATTGTGCAGTGATCTCTCGTATAATCAACTATCTGGATCTTTACCTACATCGCTCAACAAATCAAGTTTGCAACTGTAAGCTATCTCAATTTGCCCAGTCACATGTCAGTAATATCAATTTCTTACTTTCTTAGCACCAATTTAAGTTGCATTTAAAGCAAAAACTCTTGGTCACAAAAATGACACCATAAATTGAATGGTCTAAAGACTGTATCACATAACAATCTAAGCCAAAACGGATCAAGAAAGTGCATCTATTATGTCATATTGTATAAGCTTTAATGTTAGGAGAATTGAAGATAACATATGCCAAGATCATATGAATATCTCTAGGATGTGTAATACACTTCTTTTAGGAATTGTTAGTTTTTACCACAACTACTGAAATGAAACATGTATGTTGAGCATGCTGAATAAAGTTGGAAGCATGCTAGATTTCCTACCTTTTTCTTATATGAAACTGAGAGGTGATCTTATATGCCAATTTGGTGAAATAGACGTACAACTGGATCTGCCATTACCCCCTCATAACCAGTGATTGGAAGCATTTAACCCCCTTCATTCAAGTTGCCCATCGCTTTAAAAGATTCTAACAGCTTCGCAAATTGTCACTATTATCTAGCAACTGCTTATGAGAAGTTAGAACCAACACTGAATTTATAGTTTTAAAAACAGATTGTTCATATCTTATTCTAACGAAGATGAACAAAAGAGCACGTGAGCAGAGATATGAGAATGCATTCAATCTCATGAAGCTAATCCTCCACCAAAGTGATACATTATAGAAGTTATTAAATAACTTGTTAGAAAGGAAAATATAGTACGAGTAACCAAAATAACTTGCCAGCACAACAATGTCAATGCAATAGCGCAAGTCTTCAGCCATTAGCATCAATGGCTCCACTATTTACTGGTTAATAACAAGATTTCTACTGGTTTATAAGGATTGGAATCCATTTTTAGCCTGGTTAATAGAAATCCTACTGGATTCAGGACAAGAAAACATTACTTAAAAGCAGAAAGCATGTTCTGCTGCTGATGCATACATGGAGGAGTTAGGCAACTTTGGGATCTTCAAGCATCAGAGGTAATTGCTAGTATAAACTCGTTTCGATTATATCATAACTAGGAAGAAGCTCCAAGAGTCATTTAATATGCAATGCGAGGGCCAGAAAATCAGATCATACCGGTTTGAAACTACTTATTCTTAAAACGACAAGCGAGTGATAATAACTTCCAAACCTCGCACATGAATCTAATCTAGAATGTCAGAGGATGCAATAACACTAAATCTTACAGCAAAATGCCTAGTGGAAGGACGCCCGGAAGAAGCCTTCTACGGAGGGGTACGAAAAGTAAACCTAAAACCCCATAATAGCATGGTAAAAAGAATATATAAGGAATACTATTAGCCTAGTGGTAATATACAGCAGTCGTGAGTCATGGGCGTATATGGTTCTATCCTTGACAAGTCGTCATTCTATTCAGTCCAGCTTGAAAGTATGACTGTTGATAATACATTGATTTCAAGATGTAATGCCTCTTTAGATCTTAATGCTGGAGAAATTGGAAAAGAAGGTACTATCTTTGACTCAGGTACATCATTCACTTTATTAAGCCCTCCTGTATTCAATGCTGTAGTAGATGCATTTATTGATGCCTTGCCAGACTCAGTTGTCAGCAATGTCAACAATGATTATTATATCGATTCTGGCCATAAATATAAAGCATGCTTTGATGTTTTAGACACACCTAATGTAAACATTCCATCCCGGAGCTTTCAATTCAAAGGAGCTTCATTTCATCCCTCACCAGAAAATTATGCTCGATTTGAAGGTTCTCAATTGTTGCCTGCTAATTTTGCCTGGTGAGGACAATCTTGGTGTCATAGGAAACATCATGCAACAGAATCATCTTATGACATTTGATGCCAAAGGCAAGAAAATCTCCTTTGTGAAGTTAGATTGTACCAAGTTGTAGCATTGTATCTTCAAAATTATATGAGATTAGCATATGAATTGTGTTTGCCTCTGGGCTACTACTTTCATTATGTGTACTAGAAACCAAACCTATGGACTATATGAGGTTTTTGTGCATTCGACACCATTTTTCCTTTTTTTTCGGCCTTTTGATCTACCCCGCTTTTCCTTTTTTCTTTCCCCTTTTCCTTGTTTTTTCTGAGCATTCCCTTTTTTCACTCCCTCGACCTCCTCTTCCTTTCCTTTTCCCCTTTCCCTTTTCATTCTCTCCCCACCCTTTCCCTTTTCTCTGTGTCTTTTTTTCCTTTCCTTTTCATTTCTCTTTCCCTTTCTATTTTTCCTCTTCCCTTTTTCTTGCTCACCAAGACATGTGAAGTTTAGTTTAGGGAAAATATTTATTATCTTCAAATATTATTTTATTATATTAGAATAGAACAGAATAGAATAGAATAGATTTGATTTTTTTAACGTCCACAAGACCAATAGCCTATGGGATCCATATATTAGGCTAGTACAACAATTACTACTAAGACTAAACTACCCTTGCCTCAAAAGTTTATCGCCGGGTTGGTTGGGGGAGATGAAAGGCTATGCATTTGGTATATGGTCAAAATAAGTTTTTAAAATTAACTACAATGCCAAGCATTTGCATTGGTAGGTAGATGCCAACGGAGGTCATGCACTGACCTTGTGACTTGTTTATGGTCATCAAGAATGCGAGTCGCACAGGGAACTGCCTTCGCTTGAAGGGGAGGAGGTCGTTGTATGATGGCTCCAGAGTTATCCTTGGTATGAGGACCCTCGTTCCTTTGTAGGTGCCTGTGATTATCTCTGCATCTATGATTCTTGGGTGCGCTTTGATGACGCGAAGGCGGGTGCCATTGCAGAGACCGGACTTCGGGTTCATGTTTTTGAGCAGGATGATGATGGCACCATCCTTGATGTGAAGCTTATGCGATGGCATGCCAAAAGGGGTGAGGTGATTGATGAACTCGATTGGAAAGTCTCTTATAGTATCGTCGCCTTCTGCAATGATGGCATCTATGCTCGTATAAATATGGAATTGTCCATTCAACCTTAGGAGGACCTTATTATTGATCCTCAGCGTGTCTTCATTCTTTGGTGTCAAGATGGCCTTGTCATACAATAGGTGCACATTTGCCTCCCTTATTTCCTTGCCGAAGATGTTGTCAATCAGGTCATGTTCCACAATGAATTCTTCAGGTATCTCAACCAAGTCACGGTCGAGCCATGGCTCATTGTTCATTCCGTTCCCCGTTACCGAGACGTAGCAACCAATTTGAGAAGATTTGTTCGTCTTTCTTGACCCGCATATTTTGTGTCAGCTTGTGGGTCTTGAAGTTAGTCCATAGTGGGTTCCTCTTGACACACTTCGAGATAACTTCCATCCTTGTTGCACGCTTGACTACAGGCAACTGTTGCACGCTTGACTATAGGCAACTGCTGTCAAAAATTGCCGCCGGTGAGCATTATCATTCTCCCAAAGGGCCTGTCGTCTTGGCATATCTCACGTAAAACCCTGTCGATGGCAGTGAGTGCATGCGTATGTCATGACCCGTACTGTTGTCAAAGAGCGCATAATCTATATTGCAGGCTGTCATAAGGAAAGATCCCCATGAAAACAAATTTATTCAAGCAGTTCATGCAGTTGTTCTTTCCTTGGAGCCAGTTCTTGCAAAAACCCACGGTAAGTATGTGATATTTTAGTAATGCATGTGTATTTTGCTCTTTACTTTAAAAAGCATTTTCAACTACATTTGGTGACTTTCATCATTAGCTCTGTAATGGTCTTTTGCACCAGGAATGATCATGTTTTGGAGCATTTTTATAGAATTCGACGCTGTGCTTATATTCAGAGTGTTGTGGACGGATGACAAAGGATAAATGCAAGTCAATATAAGGTATGCATGCAATTCCACCAAGCTCTTGGACCCTACAGAGGGGGTCTTCATTTCCATCCTTCTGTTAAACTGAGTGTTATAAAATTTCTTGCACTTGAACAGGTAATCACATTTTGCATTCTCAAAGGTATTGTCAAATTCCCAGTCTCACTTGGTTTTTTTGCTAGAAACTGTACAAACCTTGAAGAATGCTTTACCACAACTTCGTTTATGGGGTGCAAAGGTCTGCAGTGACTTGATCTAAAGGGAAAAAGTGATAGTGAGGTAGCAATTTAGAATATCGGAGTTGAATGGGAAAATGAAAATTAAGAATCTGAATTTCTACAATTCTTACGGCGAGTCAAACTTGGTAGAACCGTATCTATGAACTTCCACCTATGTTGATTGTGTAAGCCAGGTTAGGCAAGATAAAGATAACTGGCTGGTTAAAAATTGCAGATCCGACTTATTATTACAATGTTTGAATATCATGCTCAAGCAGAGAAAGGCCCACTATTCATATTGATGCTTTTTAACATAATGGTCCAATGGGTGGGATGGTCTTTATGAACAAACTATGAGCTTGGCTCGGAATAAATAGAAACATATGAAAATTTGGAAGACATAGACCATATTGCACTATTATGTCATGGTTCTAATAATGTATTACCTTGTTGGAATGGGCCGCCTAACATTGTTCAGGTCCATACCGAGCATCTGAACTCTGCAATTGTCCAAGCAATGCAGACATAAATGAAATAATTAACCTTTGGTCTCTTAGGTCTACTCACTTTACCACTATGCAAGTCTTCATGCATTTTCTAATCTTATAGCTAATAGCTAATGACATGTGACGTAAGAATTCATGTACATAGAATAGAGCACACAAATATTATGCATGCAACTGGATTCGATATCAGATCAAATACTCTTTGATATCAGGTTTCTGTGGTTCTGCAATATCGCAAACAATCTCTGATGTGAAGTTTTGTTAAGTAGAAAGGCTCAACTCATATGAAGAATCAAGTGGAAGTGGCTTAATTTTTGTTTCATCCTGTAGTGTTGTATTTGGACCATGTCCATATGCTAAATAGCTTTCATATTGCAGAATCACATTGAAGAAATGTAGTTTGGTAGGCTTCAAATGCTAGCCGCATCTAATCCAAAGTTATTACTGATGCTTAACTATGTATCTTAATGCACATCACAATGCACAGTAAAATCAAGCGCATGGAAGCGAGATCTACAAAAAATGAACAATTGCCGAAGTAAATACCAAATAAAGTGAGGACCCTAAACCCTTACAATTTCCTGACTCACAATTCAAGGCTGTGATATAAATAAGCAACAATTAAGACGCGCAAACAACTACTAGATGTCTTAACACATATTATTTCTTTGTAAGTATCAATGCAATATGAATTACATAACATTAGAATAAGAGTAATGGAAAACTGACTTGATTAAATAAGAAGACATCCTTATGAATGATGGAAAAATAACTTGAAATAAGAAGACATCCTTAGTGGTTGATATATGTAATTATTCTCTATGTGAACGTAGACAAATGCCTATGCCCTACATTAGGGCAAAGGCATTGACATATGACTCTGCATAAAACAAAACTCGATGTGTGACACACAAGCTATATATGCAGGATATATACTATCCTCTACACATGACTCTGCATAAATCAAAAGTCAATATTGACACACAACCTATGTACACCGCAACACGCAACTGCTGTCTACTATATGATCATGTTGCATCTTCCATACATGGCCAAATTTAAAATAAGGAATTCCCTATTTTCACATTTTTTTTCAAGAAATTTTCAGCCATACAGGTCTTCACAAAAGTGATTCAATGGTCGAAATTTGATGCCACAGGACGGCCAAGATTCCATGCTAGGCTTATTTAGGTTCGCTGAAGGCAAAAACTCTTAGTCACAAAAATGACACCATAAATTGAATGGTCTAACACTACCACCCCAATTCTGGGTCCACACTTAAAAACAACAGTAAAAGAAAAACCACATGTTGTTGTTCAAAAAACTCTACATGTGGTTATGTGGAGGTGTGGTTTATTAAGAAGACGGTGTAGGTTTTTTTCAAGGAGCTATAGCTTTTTTTTTTTAAGGTGTGATTTTTTTTTTAGGTGTGGTTTCATTTTGCGGAAGTGTAGTTTTTTTTTAAAGATGAATTGTTTTTAAGAGGATGTTGTTTTCTGAGGTGTGGTTTATAATAAGGTGTTGTTTTTAAGTATCTATTTTTTAAGGAAATATGGTTTTTTAAGGTGTCGTTTATAAGTAGGTGTAGTTTTTAAGTAGCTGTTTTCTAAGGAAGTATAGTTTTCTGAAGTGGTATGATTTTTTAAGTCTAGGTGTTGTTTTTTGAGGTGTGGTTTATAAGTGAGTGTAGTTTTTAAGCAGCTGTTTTGGAAATAAGTATGGGTTTTTGAGGTGTGGTTTATAAGTGGGTGTAGCTCTTAAGTGCCTGTTTTTTATGGAAGTATGGTTTTCTGAAGTGGTGTGATTTTTTAAGTTGAGGTGTTGTTTTTGAGGTGTGGTTTATAAGTGGGTGTAGTTTTAAGTAGTTTTTTGAAAGAAGTATGGTTTTTTGAGGTGTGGTTTATAAGTGGGTGTAGTTTTTAAGTGGTTGTTTTTTAATAAAGTATGGTTTTTCTGAAGTGGTGTGGTTTATATAACTAGGTGTGGTTTATATAACTAGGTGTAGTTTTTAAGTAGTTGTTTTTTAAAGTAAGTATAGTTTTTTTTGTGGTTTTAAGTAGGTGTAGTTTTTAAGTGGTCGCTTTTTTTTTAAAGAAGTGTGGTTTTCCTCAGTGGTGTGGTTTATAACTAGGTATAGTTTTTCTGCAGCCTATTTCTTAAGAAAGTATGGTTTTTTTTTGAGGTTTTCTTGAGGCTATTTCTTAAGCAAAGCACCACCACCTGGAATATTGTTTGTGTGCTCAAATTTGGAAATGTGTCGTATTGTTTTACATTCATGAAAAATACCTTCAAAGGTTAGATCCAAGGTGGCTCAAACATGCCACGTGGGCTCCAACATGCCACCTAGGCTCCAACATGCCAAGGTGGCTCAAGCATGCCACCTAGGCACCAACATGTCACCTAGGCTCAAACATGCCAAGGTGGCTCAAACATGCCACGCGGGCTCCTACATGCCACCTATAGGCTCCAACATGCCACATGGGCTCCAACATGCGACCTAGGCTCCAACATGCCAACGTGCCTCAAACATGCCACCTAGGCTTCAACATGACACCTAGGCTCAAACATGCCAAGGTGGCTCAAACATGCCACGTGGGCTTCATGCCACCTAGGCTCCAACATATCAAGGTGGTCAAAACATGCCATGTGGGCTCCAACATGCCACCTAGGCTCCAACCTGCCAAGGTGGCTCAAGCATGCCGCCTAGGCACCAACATGCCACCAAGGCTCAAACATGCCAAGGTGGCTCAAACATGCCATGCAGGCTCCAACATGCCACCTAGGGTGCAACATGCCAAGGTGGCTCATACATGCCAATGGGCTCCCAACATGCCACCTAGGCTCCAACATGCCAAGGTGGCTCATACATGCCACGTGGGCTCCCAACATGCCACCTAGGCTCCAACATGCCAAGGTGGCTCAAACATACCACCTAGGCTCCAATATGCCAGCTAGGCTCAAACATGCCAAGGTGTATCAAATATGCCACGCAGGCTCCAACATGCCAAGGTGGTTCAAACATGCCATGCAGGCTCCTACATGCCACCTAGGCTCCAACATGCCAAAGTGGCTCAAACATGCCACGCTGGCTCCTACATGCCACCTAGGGTCCAACATGCCAAGGTGGCTCAAACATGCCACGCGGGCTCCAACATGCCACCTAGGCTCCAGAGTTGCAAGCACCAACATTTGCACTGCTTCAAAATTCCAACCGCATATATACTCATTGTTTTTCCCCACACGGTAAGAAGATGACCAGATGTGCTTCTTTGTTAGCAATGGTGAACTTGCTCTATAGCAAACAAGGTGCGGCATACTTCATCATAAAATATAGCCCGGGATTTTGCAAACTTAAACACGTGAAGAGCGACACATGTCAATCTGAATCTCAAGCACATGGTCATGCATCTGTTATTCAATAAAAAAAAAAAACTAAAATTGAATGTACATATTAGGGAATAGCATGCAAAAGCTCCAGGCATGGCGAAAAGCCCCCATCATCTGTTTGTATTTGCAGATGCAGGTCACACTTAATGATAACCTTAACTATAATCGACAACATTTTGCATGTTTCTAACTTTTGTCCTTCAAAATAGCAAACCACAATGCATCTAAAATACATGAGCTAAGCATCATTGGTGGAAGGCAGCCTCATCGCAATAACAACAAATAATAAAACAGGGGGATTAGGATTCTAAAACTTCCTATACTTGAGAGCAAGTCCATTGCATCTTCTTATGATGATAAAGCCATTGCTGCCATCCTGGCCACCTGCAGGAAACCTTTACCAGATCTGCATAACACAAATGTTCAACCTTTATGTAAGGAGTAGGCACTGCAAAGCATCAAAACGTTGCAGCTACATTGGAAAACTTTGCTAAGATAAATGCATTGGGAAACTCTGTTTAACGAAACCATTAGAAAACTCTCCCAACCAAATTAAACAGAAACTTATTGCAAAAACTCAATGGTGTCACCTTCTGCCTTCCGCAGCTCGACCATAAAAGAAAATGGCCCAACTTCGAACACCTGAATGCAAATTAAGCATGCAGTTTTAAGATACCCAATCAAATTTAGCAATTTTTAACACTAGAGTTGTCCCTTGATGAACCCAAATGGGTTCATTCGTACACTTTTTTTGAAATTCTATTATAGCTCTGAGGTAAAGAATTTGTCTACATACTCACAATATGTTGTCCTCCATGAGTGTACGTATAAGGAAAGATTTATGAAAAATATAGAAAGCTTCTATTACCAAACATAATGTGGAGCCAAATGCAAAGGGGTCAAGTTTATTCTCAAAGTCTTTAACATTTCTCACATTATTTTGCAAATATGATTTTTTCTAGGAATTCTAATTCTTCCATTTTGTAAATCATGATATGAGAAATCTATCACAAGAAGAATTAGAAAAATCTATGGTAGAATTTTCGTGAAATAATTCCTTAAAGTTTGAAGTTCAGAAGTTGTTTATGGACCCAGTTAGGTCCCCCAAGGGTCAAAACTTTGAAAATTCATAAAATTACTCCACTTTTTAAAAAAATAAAATCCATTTAGCAAGACATGTAGTACTTAGTATCTATTTCCATTGAAAAATAATAGTACCTTCACATCCTTATTCCATTTCAAATATCGTGGATATGAAATGGTTCCTGGATGTCTGTTTTTCAGAAATTCCTTAGGGACCTGACTAGGTCTCTCAAGGATTGAAATTATGATTTGCTCATTGATACATCAAATTTTTATGAAATCACATGAAATTTGAAAAATGAGTAGCATTTGTAGGCTATGTTCATAGAAAATTAATGTTCTCTTAAAATTTGTATTCCATGTTGAGTGTCATGAGATTATATCATATCATCGAAACCATTGAGTTGAGTGTATTTCAAGCTGCGATTGTGCCAAATTTGTGAAGAATTTTATTTTGCCATTGAATATGGTGGTACAACTTCGAGTTAATCTTACAATTCAGGTGTTCATATTTAAAATCTCATAAGTATCATGAAGAACTAGTCTCTAATATGGAGAAGGGATTGAGGGACCCATATGGGTTGATGAACCCAAACAGGTCCCTGAGACAACTCTAGTGTTAAGATACCCAATCAGGTTTACATTGACATACAAAATGTAATACCTCTGTACAGATCGAAAGATGGCACCTCCTGCCAGTTTTTGCCCCTAGCAATCTCATCTAAAAACCATACACATAAGTCAATACGTGTTAATAACCTGAGTCATAAATAAGCCTATTCCTCACCTTAGAATTTGCTTTTGAGTACTAAAACCAAGGGGTTTGCAGTTTCTTCAATCTTTCATATTATTTCTTTGGCCAATATTTTTCCTAGCCAATATTACACCATTCATCCAATGAAAAATTGCTAAAGTTCCATCCAATTTGGCCCTTCCCATGGTCCAAAACCATCTTCTCTCTCTAAAAAACAAGATAGAGAGAGTAAGTACACCTTTGATATGACATTTCTAAAAAAGGCAAAAAGTTGGTCTAAAAATCTTAAAATCAAACACCATCGTGTATACATGTCAAAGTTTCCATTATATCACCTCTACATCATCACATATCATAAAAAATTGCTAAAGTTTCATCCAATTTGGCCATTTCTAAGATCCAAAACCATCTTCTCTCTCTAAAAAACGAAGGTAGAAAGAGAAAGCACACCTTTGACATGACATTTCTAGAAAAGGCAAAAAGTTGGCTTAAAATTTTCAAAATCAAGAACCATTGTGCATACATATCATAGTTTCCATTATATCACCTCCACATCATCACACATCATCAACATCACCTGCATGTCACCTGCATATCACCTCCACATCATCACCATGTCATATCCATGTCACAATTTTTTTTTTTGACTAAGAAGATGGTCCATGTCGTTTGCACTTGGAACATGGTCGAGAAGTTGAAGTCGAAACAACCGCTACCCTTAAGAAATGACGTGTTAGTTTTTTGATACCTACACTTGAAAATGCTTATTTTTAAAAAGCCACATGTGGATTTTATGTAAAACAATACTAAAAAATAGCACCTAGTTTTGATTAACCACATTTTTTTCTTAAAACCATATATCATTTTTTTGGAAAACCAACAACTAAAAACAATATAGTTAAAAAAAAGGTGTAGACAACTACGTGTAGTTTCTAGCAAAGTCAAACAAAATTCTCTATGTAGTTTTTCAGTGTATATATTTTTGTTTTTTTTGCAAAACAACAGTTAAAAACAACATGTGGACCTTTTAAGTTTTATTAAGAACCACATGTCTTTTTTTCACGAAAGCAACACTTGAAAACTACGACTACTTTTAAAAAACAACATGTTGAAACACATGTAATTCCTACATGTAGATAATTTTGACAAAACTCTACGTGTAGACTTTTAACAAAAAAAACTACATGTATAAAAATTTTGCTAAAAACTACACGTCATTTCTAGCAAATCCGGACAAAAAACAACACGTAGTTTTTTGGTGTTGTTTTTTTGCAAAAAAAACACTGAAAAACAACATGTGGACCCAGTTTTGGGGTGGTAGTGTAAAGACTGTATCACATAACAATCTAAGCCAAAACGGATCAAGAAAGTGCATCTATTATGTCATATTGTATAAGCTTTAATGTTAAGAGAATTGAAGATAACATATGCCAAGATCATATGAATATCTCTAGCATGTGTAGTACACTTCTTTTAGGAATTGTTAGTTTTTACCACAACTACTGAAATGAAACATGTATGTTGAGCATACTGAATAAAGTTGGAAGCGTGCTAGATTTCCTACCTTTTTCTTATATGAAACTGAGAGGTGATCTTATATGCCAATTTGGTGAAATAGACGGACAACTGGATCTGCCATTACCCCCTCATAACCAGTGATTGGAAGCATTTAACCCCCTTCATTCAAGTTGCCCGTCGCTTTAAAAGATTCTAACAGCTTCTGTAATTGTCACTATTATCTAGCAACTGCTTACGAGAAGTTAGAACCAACACTGAATTTATAGTTTTAAAAACAGATTGTCCATATCTTATTCTAACGAAGATGAACAAAAGAGCACGTGAGCAGAGATATGAGAATGCATTCAATCTCATGAAGCTAATCCTCCAACAAAGTGATACATTACAGAAGTTATTAAATAACTTGTTAGAAAGGAAAATATAGCACGAGTAACCAAAATAACTTGCCAGCACAACAATGTCAATGCAATAGCGCAAGTCTTCAGCCATTAGCATCAATGTTTGGGGTTTAAATCCATTCTCTTCTCTTACAGCCTTGGAGTTAAAAGAACGGTGCCCTATGCTATTCTTTTACAAGAGACAGGTTTTTGGCCTCTTCAACATTCTGCCATGAAGCGCCATCTCCACTATATCTGCAAGGTGCACCACATGGACGATGTTAGGTATCCTGTTCTTGCACTTGCCATGGCTGAATCTCCTCAGCGTTTGAAACGATGTTGGAAAGAGCATTGCACTACATGGTTTGCACGTTGGGCTGTGCAACCAGAACAATACCTTTTTGCTTGCCGATTCTGATCCCGAGCTTTGCAACAATATCTTAATGGTCGTTTTCTCAAAAGATATGGGGCCGCAGATTACTTTGGCCCAAGTGAAAACGGTCATTATCATGCACACATAAATCCCACTTTGGCACCGGGGCCCCAAGCTTATTTGCTTGCTTCATTGTCCAGGAACAAGCTTGTAGCTATTGCATCAATTCGCCGCGGGGTCCCACAAAGCTCTGGTTGAGATGTAGATGGGAGCGGCCGCAATTGCCAGCGCGAATGTGCTCATTGCCCGTTCTGTGTTATTGAAGATGAAAGCCATACTCTTCTCGAGGTTGCCCTGCTTTTGAGATAGTCCCAATCATTTTTTCGACCTTAGCATTCCATTCCACGCTTCCACAACTTCTCGGTATCACCATCTGTGCATGACTTGGCATTATACATACTTGAGGTTCTAGATAAACGTCTGCAATTACTGAGCCCTCAGTAGTCATTATCTAAGCTTGTCTAGTATCATCATTACTGCAAAGGTTTTTCCCTTGAAAACCTTTCGAGGCAGGGGTTTTTTAATCCTAGTAGTAATGATTGTACTAGCCCATTGTATGGGTCCCATGACCTATTGGTCTTCGTGGACGTTAAAAAAACTATTCTATTCTATTCTATTCTTTGCAATTGTCCATAATCCTAATTCCTTTTCTCTACCTAATCTGCCCACTATTAGTCGCATTTCTCTCTTGACCGAAGTTGAATTATAAATGCCCTATTTTTCATTATTGAACTAGCAACTCAATAGATAAACATAGTCACAAAAATGACATCATAAATTGAATGGTCTAAAGATTGTATCGCATAACAATCTAAGCCAAAATGGAGCAAGAAAGTGCATCTATTATGTCATATTGTATAAGCTTTAATGTCAGGAGAAGTGAAGGTAACATATGCCAAGATCATACGAATATCTCTAGGATGTGTAGTACACTTCTTTTAGGAATTGCTAGTTTTTATCACAACTACTGAAATGAAAGATGTATCTTGAACATGCTGAATAAGGTTGGAAGCGTGCTAGATTTCCTACCTTTTTCTTATATGAAACTGAGAGGTCTTTATCAAGGAGGTAATCCACAATCACCATATAAGGGATTTGTGCATGTAAAATAAATGGTGCATGGATTTTAGTGCTGAGCAACACCTATAGTTAGGGGTTTACAATGGTTACCAAAATATTAATTTGATAATATACCATTATTTCTCATTTCTATTAAGAGGATACAATGATTGTGTCTCTTACAATTCAATCTTTTACCAAAGTTGAGAAGACAATGTAATAACAGATTTCTAGAGAACAACGGCTTGATGCGAGAGTTTCCATGAGATCTTCGTAAACTCACCAATTTGTAGCGCATGTAAGTATATAGAAGATTGATGAAGTTGCACATACATTTCCATCAAAATGTTGAAACCTTAATTGTGCAGTGATCTCTCGTATAATCAACTATCTGGATCTTTACCTACATCGCTCAACAAATCAAGTTTGCAACTGTAAGCTATCTCAATTTGCCCAGTCACATGTCAGTAATATCAATTTCTTACTTTCTTAGCACCAATTTAGGTTGCATTTAAAGCAAAAACTCTTAGTCACAAAAATGACACCATAAATTGAATGGTCTAAAGACTGTATCACATAACAATCTAAGCCAAAACGGATCAAGAAAGTGCATCTATTATGTCATATTATATAAGCTTTAATGTTAGGAGAATTGAAGATAACATATGCCAAGATCATATGAATATCTCTAGGATGTGTAGTACACTTCTTTTAGGAATTGTTAGTTTTTACCACAACTACTGAAATGAAACATGTATGTTGAGCATGCTGAATAAAGTTGGAAGCGTGCTAGATTTCCTACCTTTTTCTTATATGAAACTGAGAGGTGATCTTATATGCCAATTTGGTGAAATAGACGTACAACTGGATCTGCCATTACCCCCTCATAACCAGTGATTGGAAGCATTTAACCCCCTTCATTCAAGCTGCCCATCGCTTTAAAAGATTCTAACAGCTTTGCAAATTGTCACTATTATCTAGCAACTGCTTATGAGAAGTTAGAACCAACACTGAATTTATAGTTTTAAAAACAGATTGTTCATATCTTATTCTAACGAAGATGAACAAAAGAGCACGTGAGCAGAGATATGAGAATGCATTCAATCTCATGAAGCTAATCCTCCACCAAAGTGATACATTACAGAAGTTATTAAATAACTTGTTAGAAAGGAAAATATAGTACGAGTAACCAAAATAACTTGCCAGCACAACAATGTCAATGCAATAGCGCAAGTCTTCAGCCATTAGCATCAATGGCTCCACTATTTACTGGTTAATAACAAGATTTCTACTGGTTTATAAGGATTGGAATCCATTTTTAGCCTGGTTAATAGAAATCCTACTGGATTCAGGACAAGAAAACATTACTTAAAAGCAGAAAGCATGTTCTGCTGCTGATGCATACATGGAGGAGTTAGGCAACTTTGGGATCTTCAAGCATCAGAGGTAATTGCTAGTATAAACTCGTTTCGATTATATCATAACTAGGAAGAAGCTCCAAGAGTCATTTAATATGCAATGCGAGGGCCAGAAAATCAGATCATACCAGTTTGAAACTACTGATTCTTCTGAAGCAACGAGTCGCCAATAACTTCCAAAACCTGCACATGAATCTGATCTAGAATGTCAGAGGATGCAATAACACTAAATCTTAGAGCAAAATGCCTAGCGGAAGGGCGCTTGGGAAGAAGCCTTCTACAGAGGGGTACGAAAAGTAAGCCTAAAAGGGCCGAAGGTGTAGGTACCCCATAATAGCATGGTAAAAAGAATATATAAGGAATACTATTAGCCTAGTGGTAATATACAACAGTCGTGAGTCATGGGCGTATATGGTTCTATCCTTGACAAGTCGTCATTCTATTCAGTCCAGCTTGAAAGTATGACTGTTGATAATACATTGATTTCAAGATGTAATGCCTCTTTAGATCTTAATGCTGGAGAAATTGGAAAAGAAGGTACTATCTTTGACTCAGGTACATCATTCACTTTATTAAGCCCTCCTGTATTCAATGCTGTAGTAGATGCATTTATTGATGCCTTGCCAGACTCAGTTGTCAGCAATGTCAACAATGATTATTATATCGATTCTGGCCATAAATATAAAGCATGCTTTGATGTTTTAGACACACCTAATGTAAACATTCCATCCCCGAGCTTTCAATTCAAAGGAGCTTCATTTCATCCCTCACAAGAAAATTATGCTTGATTTGAAGGTTCTCAATTGTTGCCTGCTAATTTTGCCTGGTGAGGACAATCTTGGTGTCATAGGAAACATCATGCAAGAGAATCATCTTATGACATTGGATGCCAAAGGGAAGAAAATCTCCTTTGTGAAGTTAGATTGTACCAAGTTGTAGCATTGTATCTTCAAAATTATATGAGATTAGCATATGAATTGTGTTTGCCTCTGGGCTACTACTTTCATTATGTGTACTAGAAACCAAACCCATGGACTATATGAGGTTTTTGTGCATTTGACACCATTTTTCCTTTTTTTTGGCCTTTTGATCTACCCCGCTTTTCCTTTTTTCTTTCCCCTTTTCCTTGTTTTCTTTGAGCATTCCCTTTTTTCACTCCCTCGACCTCCTCTTCCTTTCCTTTTCCCCTTTCCCTTTTCATTCTCTCCCCACCCTTTCCCTTTTCCCTGTGTCTTTTTTTCCTTTCCTTTTCATTTCTCTTTCCCTTTCTATTTTTCCTCTTCCCTTTTTCTTGCTCACCAAGACATGTGAAGTTTAGTTTAGGGAAAATATTTATTATCTTCAAATATTATTTTATTATATTAGAATAGAACAGAATAGAATAGAATAGATTTGATTTTTTAACGTCCACGAAGACCAATAGCCCATGGGATCCATATATTAGGCTAGTACAACAATTACTACTAAGACTAAACTACCCTTGCCTCAAAAAGTTTATCGCCCGGGTTGGGGGGGGGGGGAGAGATGAAAGGCTATGCATTTGGTATATGGTCAAAATAAGTTTTTAAAATTAACTACAATGCCAAGCATTTGCATTGGTAGGTAGATGCCAACGGAGGTCATGCACTGACCTTGTGACTTGTTTATGGTCATCAAGAATGCGAGTCGCACAGGAAACTGCCTTCGCTTGAAGGGGAGGAGGTCGTTGTCTGATGGCTCCAGAGTTATCCTTGGTATGAGGACCCTCGTTCCTTTGGAGGTGCCTGTGATTATCTCTGCATCTATGATTCTTGGGTGCGTTTTGATGACAAGAAGGCGGGTGCCATTGCAGAGACCGAACTTCGGGTTCATGTTTTTGAGCAGGATGATGATGTCACCATCCTTGATGTGAAGCTTATGCGATGGCATGTCAGAAGGGGTGAGGTGATTGATGAACTCGATTGGAAAGTCTCTTGTAGCATCATTGCCTTCTGCAATGATGGCATCTATGCTCGTATAAATATGGAGTTGTCCATTCAACCTTAGGAGGACCTTATTATTGATCCTCAACGTGTCTTCATTCTTTGGTGTCAAGATGGCCTTGTCATACAATAGATGCACATTTGCCTCCGTTATTTCCTTGCCGAAGATGTTGTCAATCAAGTCATCTTCCAAAATGAATTCTTCAGGTATCTCAACCAAGTCACGGTCGAGCCCTGGCTCATTGTTCATCTGTTCCCCATTACCGAGAGCAACCAATTTGAGAAGATTTGTTCGTCTTTCCTGACCCGCATATTTTGTGTCAGCTTGTGGGTCTTGAAGTTAGTCCATAGTGGGTTCCTCTTGACACACTTCGAGATAACTTCCATCCTTGTTGCACGCTTGACTACAGGCAACTGTTGCACGCTTGACTACAGGCAACTACTGTAAAAAATCGCCGCCGGTGAGCATTATTATTCCCCCAAAGGGCCTGTCGTCTTGGCATATCTCACGTAAAACCCTGTCGATGGCAGTAAGTGCATGCGTATGTCACGACCCGTACTGTTGTCAAAGAGCGCATAATCTATATTGCAGGCTGTCATAAGGAAAGATCCCCATGAAAACAAATTTATTCAAGCAGTTCATGCAGTTGTTCTTTCCTTGGAGCCAGTTCTTGCAAAAACCCACAGTACGCATGTGATATTTTAGTAATGCATGTCTATTTTGCTCTTTACTTTAAAAAGCATTTTCAACTACCTTTGGTGACTTTCATCATTAGCTCTGTAATGGTCTTTTGCACCAGGAATGATCATGTTTTGGAGCATTTTTTTAGAATTCGACGTTGTGCTTATATTCAGAGTGTTGTGGACGGATGATAAAGGAGAAATGCAAGTCAATATAAGGTATGCATGCAATTCCACCAAGCTCTTGGACCCTACAAAGGGGGTCTTCATTTCCATCCTTCTATTAAACTGAGTGTTATAAAATTTCTTGCACTTGAACAGGTAATCACATTTTGCATTCTCAAAGGTATTGTCAAATTCCCAGTCTCACTTGGTTTTTTTGCTAGAAACTGTACAAACCTTGAAGAATGCTTTACCACAACTTCGTTTATGGGGTGCAAAGGTCTGCAGTGACTTGATCTAAAGGGAAAAAGTGATAGTGAGGTAGCAATTTAGAATATCGGAGTTGAATGGGAAAATGAAAATTAAGAATCTGAATTTCTACAATTCTTACGGCGAGTCAAACTTGGTAGAACCGTATCTATGAACTTCCACCTATGTTGATTGTGTAAGGCAAGATAAAGATAACTGGCTGGTTAAAAATTGCAGATTCGACTTATTATTACAATGTTTGAATATCATGCTCAAGCAGAGAAAGGCCCACTATTCATATTGATGCTTTTTAACATAATGGTCCAATGGGTGGGATGGTCTTTATGAACAAACTATGAGCTTGGCTCAGAATAAATAGAAACATATGAAGATTTGGAAGACATAGACTAGATTGCACTATTATGTCATGGTTCTAATAATGTATTACCTTGTTGGAATGGGCCGCCTAACATTGTTCAGGTCCATACCGAGCATCTGAACTCTGCAATTGTCCAAGCAATGCAGACATAAATGAAATAATTAACCTTTGGTCTCTTGGGTCTACTCACTTTACCACTATGCAAGTCTTCATGCATTTTCTAATCTTATAGCTTATTACATGTGACGTAAGAATTCATGTACATAGAATAGAGCACACAAATATTATGCATGCAACTGGATTCGATATCAGGTCAAATACTCTTTGATATCAGGTTTCTGTGTTTCTGCAATATTGCAAACAATCTCTGATGTGAAGTTTTGTTAAGTTGAAAGGCTCAACTCATATGAAGAATCAAGTGGAAGTGGCTTAATTTTTGTTTCATCCTGTAGTGTTGTATTTGGACCATGTCCATATGCTAAATAGCTTTCATATTGCAGAATCACATTGAAGAAATGTAGTTTGGTAGGCTTCAAATGCTAGCCGCATCTAATCCAAAGTTATTACTGATGCTTAACTATGTATCTTAATGCACATCACAATGCACAGTAAAATCAAGCACATGGAAGCGAGATCTACAAAAAATGAACAATTGCCGAAGTAAATACCAAATAAAGTGAGGACCCTAAACCCTTACAATTTCCTGACTCACAATTCAAGGCTGTGATATAAATAAGCAACAATTAACACACGCAAACAACTACTAGATGTCTTAACACATATTATTTCTTTGTAAGTATCAATGCAATATGAATTACATAACATTAAAATAAGAGTAATGGAAAACTGACTTGATTAAATAACAAGGCATCCTTATGAATGATGGAAAAATAACTTGAAATAAGAAGACATCGTTAGTGGTTGATATATGTAATTATTCTCTATGTGAACGTAGACAAATGCCTATGCCCTACATTAGGGCAAAGGCATTGACATATGACTCTGCATAAAACAAAACTCGATATGTGACACGCAAGCTATATATGTAGCAACATGCAACTACTATCCTCTACACATGACTCTGCATAAATCAAAAGTCAATATTGACACACAACCTATGTACATCGCAACATGCAACCATTGTCTACTATATGATCATGTTGCATCTTCCATACATGGCCAAATTTAAAATAAGAATAGAATAGAATAGAATAGGTTTTTAGCGTCCACGGAGACCAATTGGCCTATGGGACCCAAACAAAAAGAGAGCAGCAAGCATATTGCGGCGAGGATTAAAAACCCCATACGAAGGGTTTTGAGGAAAAACCTTAGCGATGTAATAAGCATCTTTGGCACACCTTGTACAATTGCATAGGACAGTTCAAGACCCCGTCCGTGGGACACAAAGCGCGTCCGTGCATCCATAACCTCACGGAGGTATGACCCCAACAAACCCAATCGAGCCGTAGTCAATAAGCGATGCAGCGGTGGCGGGCACTAGTAGTCGAACATACCTCTCTCCGAATATATGGGCAAATCTTGGGGGCGGATCACGGAGGGTATGACATTCATCCTCAATCGCGCCAGGTGGCAACAGCGGCAAAAGCCTTTGCTCGTGCTTCCAGCCCAGCGCCTGTTTCAATCGGGGCGATGTGCACCGTCTTGAATGGAAGCTATAAGTCTGGCGCTTCTTCATGGGCATTTGGGTGTACAAATCTTGGTCGGGGCCTCTTGTGAGCCTAGGATTGACTTCTTTGGCGATAGTGTGCCCGACTTAGCGTCGCGTCGAGCCTCTACATCCCAGAGCTTGCGAAGGAAAGTAGCATCTAGGTACAGTTTAAGTGCCTCGCGATCTTTCTTTGTCCTGACCTGGACGCATCTGTTTGCCTGCACGCGCCATCAAGAAATTTTCAACGGTACAGGTCTTCACAAAAGTGATTCAATGGTCGAAATTTGATGCCACAGGACGACCAAGATTCCATGCTAGGTTTATTTAGGTTCGTTGTAGTTTTAGATGTGTGCGGTGTAGATGGGCGTGCATTTCATCTACATGTTTTCAAGTAAAGCCCAACACTGCTGGGCATCGTTACTACTACATGCTCTTCTCATTGCGCCCAAAACATTTACAGGCGTCCAACTTATGCCCGGCAACGCTGGGCACTGTTACTAGTTAGGATCTTAAGATCCTAACTTACTTGAAGTTCCAAATAGTTTCTAAGGTCTCAAATTGGTTAATTGCCGATTCAGGTTTCAAATTGGTTAATTGCCGATTTAGGTTTCCTTGATTGGACTTATCTTCAGTTCTTATTTCAGTCTTTTCATAACACTCTTGTTGATTTTCAAACAAGGTACTCATATGCAAGATTGTATATATTGGTAATCTTTCAAAAAGCAATGAGCTTATTGTTCATGATGCATATCTAAATGTTGAGTTTTATGAGTTAAAATAGAAAAAGTCTAGATTAAACTAGTATTTTGTCTAAATGCTAGTCTCTTGGCAATCTTGCCAACCGACTGGTTGAAGAAGTTCCAATGCTTTCAGGATCTTAGATGAGTCCCTTTGCCTCTTCTAGATGAAACACTAAGCATTGCTTCATCATTTAATCAGTACGATGAGTGAGTTATGCGGTAAGTGTTATGCATGCACTCTTCTTTAGTTCCTATTCCAGATCATTGTTAGAAAATGTTGAAAATATGTTGGGAGACCACCCAAAAGTCAGTTATCCAATCAGTATTTTTGGTCGAAACTGCAAGAAAAAAAACCATGTAATGAGCTCAATCTAAAATCGACGAAGAACTCACCTTCAGATTCTAATTAAATGCACTATTTGTTCCTTTCACATGCCCAATATGAAAAGTCTCGTATGGTTTATAATGCATCGTCTACTTATTTAAAAAAAATAAATTACTAAACATTTTACCATCTTGAGTAACCTGCACAACTAAAATTTCTCACGATTTGTAAGCCAAATCCCAAGGATTCCTGCATTTAAACTAAAAGTATTCCTGTGACTCTCCACTAAAAATAATCATGTTAGGCCGTGCAGGCTATTCAATCTACAAGCCAGCAATGCTTTATAAATGAAAAGCAAGGAATATCCTAAAGATGCGCTTTCAGAAGCTATCTTTGCAAACTTACAAGGTTAAAGTATGAGGAAAGACATTCTGTGACGTTCCAGGGGAATATACGCCATAAATACGTATATTCCTGGACCCGTCACCATACAAGTCTACCTTCGTAACCTTGTATACCTTAGAAAGTGGTAATGGGTGCATATCTAAGTTAAATGTTAACTTAGATAACCTTAGGATAAGGCCCATTTCCACATGGCCTTATCCTATTGGGCAAACTGCCACACGGCCCCACCCCATTGGTGCCACGTGGCATCCCATGTGGACCCTAACCTGTATTGGCCCAAACCCTAACCCTAGACCTCTTTCCTGACCCTAGCACCTGAACACTCATCTTCGCGCTCGAAACCCCGTTTCGAGCATCGTTCGTCGTAGTATAGCCTGGTGTAGCAGCCCCCGAAGTGTGTGCACGATCTTGGAGGGAGCACGGCTTCGACCACGTCAAGGAGCATGGAGACGCCAGGAATGGGAGGGAGTGTGCTTCGGAGCGGTAGGTGGAGTAGAGTTCATAGTAGTTCATCCGGAGGTTAGCACTCCGGATGGGTCCAGATATGTTGTATCTAGAGTAGAGCCATCCTAGAACCCTTGTTGAATATCTTGAACCCTAATCAAGGAACCCTAACTGTAAGTTAGATATGTATGATTAGGTTAAGATGTTCTTATGATGTTACCATGATATGATGTGAGGTGATCGTGTGATGAAAATGGTTGCTCATGCCAAATGGCTCTTGAAACAAATAAACTATGGGAAGGGGGTAAAAAAAAAAATATTAGCCAAGTCTATTTCATGTCACCTATTTTGTCCTAGTTTAGCCAACCCAAGAAGGTATAAATAGTAAAAATTTGAAAGTTTAGCCAAAACTTAGAAGCTTTCATGTCAAATTTTGGCATACTTTAGCCAAGGTATTTATCTATTATGGTTATATTTAGGTCTTGAATTAGTGCAAAATAACCAAGTGATAGAAGATTTTTATTTTTTAGATAATGCCAAATGTAAGAAAGTACATGGCTGGTAAAATTTGGAAAGTTTAGCTAAACCTTAGAAGCTTTCACCTCAACTTTTGGCATACTTTAGCCAAGTCTATTTTACCACTTTGGATATAACAGTTCCTTAATTTTTTCCCTGGAGGTGATGATGGTTGATCATGTTTGCTCCTCTTGTATTGGGAAGGGGGGTAGAGACCTAGTAGCCTTACTTAGTAGTATGCTCCTAGTTTAGACCCCTTAGTTCCTATTATGATGCCCGCTGCATAGGAACCCACCGGACTATGGAAGCTCATGTGACTCAAACTACACAACGAGGCTAGAGGCAATGCGAGGGAGGATCCCCGCTGGCGTTGCTACCGGGGATCTCATAGTGGGCTAGGCTTATGGTTTTTCGGTGGGAGGCATGGTCCCACACCTCTTGGGGCAATGGTGTCGCCTCGCCTCAAGGGTTGCAAGTGTTGGCTTGGCTCTTGTTTTGGGAGGTTAAGTGGGAACGTGTGTCGCCACGATTCTCTAGCCGCCTGTGGAACCTCTAGACCCGGGAAGGGAGATGCAACCCTTCCCGCCTCGGCCGGACCCAGGAAGATGCAACCTGGAGTAATTCCGATGGGTGATGCCATGGGATTGCGTGATCCGAAGGCTAGAGTCATGACAAAAGCTTGATCTAGCTCACTCGCAAAGTATGCACAGGAGGGGGATGGAGTGGTCAACCCTAGCCATTTGTCTATAGCCAGCCCCGCCATTGATATGACTCGGTCTGCTCTATCTTGAGGCCTATCCAGTCAGTCGACCTCCCTATGAGTCGGAGCCACGGGTAGGAGCTCTCGTGTTTTATGGCATGTGATTATCTTCCTTGCAGTTATGGTTATGTGGATGAGCTACCCTTCGAGATAGTATGATGTATTATTATTGCTAGTTCTGACGATGTTTATGCTTCCGTTGTGATAGGAGCCCATAGGGGAAGGGCGCGCAAGACACCTTCGTGTCCCCTTCCCGCACTACGGTGATCCCATAGTGCGGGACAAACGGACGGCCTGTGCGGTCGCAGGACCGGATGGGGGATTTCCTGCGGAGTGTACGGCTGGGAGCCGTATATTTAGTAGGGAGCGTCACAATGGTATCAGAGCAATGTTCTTGGTTGACCAAGAACTAGCACTGACCATATCCTTGAAGGTAGTCTAACAGGCCTGATAGGGTGTGAAATGGAACCTCGAAAATAGGAAAAAATAAATAAATTTTTTCCTAGGTAGTGGGTCCGTAAGATAGGTTAAGTTGTTAGTTGAGGAAAAAGAATGAGTCAAATTAACATTCTAGTAAAATTGGAGTGGAAATTATGAATCAGCATCAAATTTCACCTAATATGGGTCGAAGGATCACGCCAATCCGAGACCTGGGTGAAAAATGGCTCAAATTCATAATTAACACTTCAAACCATTAGAAGAAATTTGAAATTTTAATATAATACTATATTAAGTACATACTAATAATTAAGTATATTGGAGTAATTAATGGGGGGGCTAATTATTAGACCTATTAATGGTAGGGGAATATTCCCTAGAGCACCTTCCTTTTTAAATATCTTCTTGCCACCTCATTTCCCCCCAAACCTTGCCTATTTCTCTCTCTTGATCAGCCTTACGTCATCAGTTTCTCATACCGTAAGATATGGCAAGGACCAAGCAAACCTACAGGAAGACTAGCCCAAGACGAACCCCCTCGATGGCGGCATCAGCAGCCGGAGGTCACGGCAAGTAAATCCCGGAGCATCTCCGACCGAGGCCACAGGAGGAGGCGTCGTCTTCCACTGACGAGACCTTCCACATCTCACAGGAGGATGCCCCCAGCAGCAGCAGCTCTTCGTCGGCAGGCACTCATCGAACCGACGAGACTTGCCACCTTGGGCCCCTGTCTGACAAAGAGGTGGAGCATCAGGAGGAAGAGCGCCGGGAGGAGGAGACCGGGGAGCAGCAGCAGCACCAGGCCCAGACCCAGCAGGCAGGCCCTTCTTCAATTAAGAAGAAGGGCAAGGAGAAAGTGAAGGAGTGGCCAGAGGACAGGGCAGCATGGAAGAAAGGGAGAGGGAGCTGAAGGAGAAGGAGAGGAGGACGAAGGCGAGAAGGGATAGGCCACGGAGCACAGTCACTATTGAAGAGCCTCACCCCCGTGAGGAGGCAGACGAGGAGGAAGAGGAGGAGGAAGAAGAAGGGGAGAATGAAGAGGAGGAGCAGCAAGACGGTGGGGAACCTTCAGACCCCAACGCACGCCCACCCTACCCTAAGTGGACCAAGCCACCTAAGGTAGTAAAGAAGCAGAAGGTGGGCGAGCGTGAATTCATGCTCCGTCAGGATCGTGAATTCAAGCGAAGAAGGTGTACCAGGAGTACCTCCATCGCTGGACGAGGTATAATGATTGGTATTGTAAGCAGAATGTGGAGAAGTTTGTGAAGGGAGGGCGACCGAAGAATCAGCCGAAGCCGCCGCCACCCAGGCCGGAGAAGCCCAAGAAGACCCATCACGGGCCGAACTCCCGGCATGCTCGGGTGTTTAGGGAGATTAGGCACTTTCAACAGTGCACTAATCTCCTAATAAGGAAGGCGCCATTCGAACGCCTTCTTCGCGAAGTAATGCAGGAGTTCCGGACTGATTACAGGGTCACACCTCTAACCACCCGGGCCCTGCAAGAAGCATCTGAAGCAGAGCTGATTCAGCTCTTTGAGGAAGGAAACCTTTGCGCCATCCACCCCAAGCGGGTAACTGTTATGCCCAAGGACCTGCACTTGGCGCGGAACGCAGACCGATTTCGCGCGAACTCACTCGGGTCGCCCCTTTTTGGCCTAGATTAGCCAAATTTGACCCAACAAACGGCCATGTAGTGTTTCTTGCTTTGTTTTGCTTAGATTTGCACTTCATGGTAGTTCATTTGGAGATCCATAACCTTAGAACAAAAGTCTGTTCCATCAAGAACCCCTGTGCGCAGAACCCGAGGCAGACCATAGTCTATAAAAGGGGGTCTCATTTGCCATTTTCCCTTCACCAAAATTGCTCCTGTCATCTTAGGCAATTTTTCAAGCTTCCAACAATCTTTCCAAGTCATTTTCTATACCTATCTCTGCTCAATGGCACCTAGCAGCTTTGTTAGATGGTATGATGCTGCCAACCACATCCATGACTTTCCTGCTGATCACGCCTTCTAGGTGTTCGACCATTTGTTTGATCTTCATGCAACCTTGACCAGGACACCCTTCTATACGGATATCATTTGCCAATATGATCAACAGATCCTACCCTGGGAAGTTAGCTTGCCCCCTAGGAGAGGGAAATGGGTATCCCTAGAGACGCTTAGCCAAGCCTTAGGAAGGGAGATGGGAGGATCCAAGGGCAAGAACCAGCTGTGGGATAGGACCAGAACCATGCCCGACAGGCATAATATGCATAGATACCTCTCATCCCAGACAGCCCTCACTCTATTCATGTAGTATAAGTCAGTCAATAGGGTGGGAGAACCTTCAATTCAGCCTTTAGATCTAGCACCACTCGACACTCGAAGAGACCAAAGCCACATTCACGAGATCGAGACTTCCGAGTACATGTTCCACGGCATGACAGCAGGGACACCAGCATTGCAAATTGAGCAAGACTACGAGCAGCTAGGGGAAGAAAACCCAGGTTGGGAAAGCAGAGAGGCAATGAGGATCGAGAGGCGCATAGCCAGGCATGATGACAAAATCAGGCGAGCCTATGAGCCACCAATCGACATCACAGCCCTATCACCAATAGTCATCGACGGAGAGGAGTACATCTTGGCAAACGACATCCTCAACCTTCCTTGCTGCCAAGAAGAAGGGCTTAGAATCGACGAGCTCTTAGGCTTGATGGCAAAGGAGCAGAACACCGACCTCATCGACTACTCCTACCAGGAAATACCAAGGGAGTTAGCAGAGTGACACTCCTACGCCGGGGAGAATGTCAGACATAGCAGCCTATGAGCAAATAAGGGAGATCTATCGGCAGCAGGAACTAATTATCCCAGAGGAGGAGTTCCAAGAGATACAAAGCAGGTTGTACAAACCAAGAAGAGGCCCAAGCTCTAGCCGAACAGTTCGCTCTAGGAGTATGCGGGAGGCTGAAGAACGCAACTACCATGTGGAGAGATCATGAAGACCTCTTGGCATTCGATGTCTATGGCGGGGCAGCTCAAAGGAAGGGCACAGGGTCACGAAGTATAGGACGGGTAAGGCGCTTTGCTACTACCTCCCAATCCTCAGTCAAGGGCAGATGATAGTCTTTCACAAGGAGTTCAGCCCAAGAGGAGAAGAGTCCTTGGCGCTCCTCATATCGCTCTCTGGCTTCGGGCAGCACGCCAAGCTATACAGCCATACGGATCATGTCATTCTCTTCAAGAGATCCGTGGCACTCCACTGCCTCGACTTCACCAGAGGCCACCTCAGAGACGCGACATTGTCAGTAGTAGCGGCAACCGCACCAGAACTCCCGGCACCCGAAATAGCCCGAGCACTCGAAGGGGGATCAACCAGAAATATCTTGCGCAACCTCGGCAAAGGCCTTCGACTTAGGGACGTCAAGAACTTCTTCAAATTGACGAAGAGCCATCGAAGATAAATAATTTCTATTTTTACTTATCTTCTAAATTGTATTGAATGTTTTCACTTAGGTACTATCATGTATTTTATACTAATGTGTAACTCTTATATATTAATGACTATAAATTGTCCTTAACTTATAAGTGCAATTTTGACATGATTTCTTTTATGCTCAACAATAATTCACTTGTAAAGAAGGATGAATAATATATAACTCAAGTAACAGTATTGATGACTAATACTTGCAGCCAGGAACACCGGCTCAGGGTCTCAAGGCCAGGGCCAGCATCACCAATGGGTACCTAGAAACTTGTTTGGGCGTGAACAAGACGACAACAACAAAGAAATGACGGTGGAGACAGTTAACGCAAGGCTCACCCAAATGAGGAACCAGATGCACCAGCTGATTCACTGGGCAACCCCATTGATGAACGCTCAGGAATATGGACCTGCACCACCACCTCCACCACCACTACCTCAGCAAGGCATTGAGGAGGCTCCACAACCAGAAGGGGAAGACAATCAGGGAAATGTCAGGGACAGGAAGAGAAAAAGGAGAACCAGAAGGACCCCAACACCATCTAACTCCAGCACATCAGATACTTCTGACAGCGAGAACAGTTCCAGCTCCGAGAGTGAGTCCGATACTTCACAGATCAGAGCCAGGGCAAGGAAGACAGATGACTATCAGAAGAAAGTGGATAGCGCTATGAGCAATGTATGGAAGACTAGGAAGTTGGGTCAATTTTCAGGGAAAGATAGGTCAGGCATGGAGGCAGAAGCTTGGCTTGATGAGATGGAAGAGTTCGGTAATTCTTACGGCATGAAGGACAAAGACATAGGGAAGGTTGCTACAGCCAACTTAATAGGAGCAGCCCTTGGTGGAAGGGCTACGCGAAGTCCAATAAGCTGAAAAGAAACAGTTGCAGATTCAAGACCTTCAGCAAGGCCTTTCGCAAACATTATGTGCCAAGATCACATACTAGCAGGCAGATCCAGCAGTTCTACAGGCTAGATCAAGGGAACCTATCAGTAGCTAAGTACACAGAGGAATTCATGCGACTCAGGCTCAATGTTCCCGGAATCTCTGAAAGGCAAGCGGTTGACGGATACATAGAAGGGTTGAACAACAACATCAAAAGGCTAGTCCGAGCAATCAACCCAAGGACAGTAGCAGAAGCCGAGGACAAGGCTTTGAGTTTGGAGGAAGCACCAGTAACTCCAGGCCAGAAATAGTTACCATTCAAGGGTAAAACAACAGGGCAGTATCAAGGGCAGTCTCAGAATAAGCAATCAGTAGCTACGCCAGCCGGAGGCCAACAGCAAGGGAAAGCTCGGGGAAAGCCTTTTGGAGACCGTAGGCCACAAAATGGATCAGGGGGCAGTTCGCTCAAGCGTCTTTTAGACAGCCTGCCAAAGGAAAAGAGGCAGGAATGCATTGAAAAGAAGTTGTGCTTTAGGTGTTTCCAGCCAGGACACCGAACGCACGACTGCCCATTCGTCATGCAGGCAGCCTTGGCAGAACTTGCGGATTGGGAGTCACCAAGGAGACGACGAAGAGGACGACCAGTAGGAAGCCCAAAATTTCATAGATGGTGAGTGCCATATTTGTGCAGCTATTGAGTCAGGTGATATTGAAAATCAGTCCACAGTCATTGCGGCTGAGGGAATCATAGATAGCAGTCCATACCTAGTCTTGATAGATACAGGTAGCTCTCATAACTTTGCCTCTCCTAGGCTGGCTGCCCTAATGAAGAATAAAGTCTTGAAGTCAAAGCCAAGGCCAGTTAGCATGGCAAGCGGTGCCATTCGGCACACTAAGGGGAGGAGGATCATGTTTGACATAGACCTTAGTGGAAGCAAGTGGCCGATGGGGGCAGAGGTCATGGATATTGGAAAGTATGACCTTATAGTAGGAATGGAGTTCCTAAAGCCGGCTAAAGCGATGATCAACTGCGAGCGCAACGAGATCTCCATGACGGCGCCGGACGGCAACAGATTCATAGTAAAAGGTAAGAAGGTAGCTTCTCCTATGCAGTGCATTTCTATGAAGCAGCTAAAAAAAAGTATAGTAAGAAATAAGGTGGAGTATATTCTGAGGGGCAATTGAACCAACTAAAGAGAAGGGAAGTGACCTAAGTGGGAATCAGTTGCCCAAGCCGGTAGCAAGGCTCGTTAGGGAGTTCAATGATGTATTTTCGGATCAAATCCGTCAGCTACCACCTTATAGGGGTGTAGAGTGTGAAATCACACTAGCTCCAGATGCTAAGCCTACCAGCAAGGCACCTTATAGGATGAGCACCCCGGAGTTGATTGAGCGTAAGAAGCAGCTGCAGGAATTGCTTGACCTTGGATTTATTAGAGCAAGTGTGTCTCCTTTTGGAGCACCCATACTCTTCGTGAAGAAGAAAGATGGGAGTCTAAGAATGTGCATAGATTATCGCCAGCTTAACAAGCAGACGATAAAGAATAAGTATGCTCTGCCACAGGCAGATGATTTGATGGATCAGCTCCAAGGAGAGAAAGTTTTCTCTAAGATTGACTTAAGGTCAGGCTACCACCAAATAAGGATAAAGGAAGAAGATATCCATAAGACCGCCTTCAGAACGCGGTACGGGCACTTCGAGTTTACGGTAATGCCCTTTGGCTTATCGAATGCCCCAGCAACTTTCATGCGTGAACGACACCTTCAGGGAGTTCTTAGATGAGTTTGTCATTGTTTTCTTCGACGACATTCTAGTCTACAGCAAGTCCATTGAAGATCATTGTCAGCATTTGAGAAGAGTGTTGGAAAAGTTGAGACGACATCGGTTGTATGGGAAGCTCTCCAAATGCCACTTTGTTACCGAAAGAGTGGAGTACTTGGGCCACGTAATATCAGCAGAAGGGATCTCCACCGACCCCGCAAAGATTGAAGCAGTAGTTGATTGGCCAGCTCCAAGGAATGCGGCAGAAGTGAGGAGTTTTCTAGGTCTGGCAGGATACTATTCGAAGTTCGTAAAGGACTTTGCTAAGTGGGCGTCCCCCTTGACGGACCTCACTAAGAGCATTAAGGTGAAAGATTGGAGAACACATTGGCTAGAAAATGTTCAAGCTTCATTCGAAAAGCTTAAGGAAGCCTTAACAACAGCACCAGTGCTAATTCTGCCGGATCTAGATAAGGACAAGCTAGTAGCAACGGATGCAAGTAAGATAGCAACAGGTGGAGTCCTTATGTAAGAAAGAAGAGTAGTAGCCTATGATTCTAAGAAATTGAATGACGCCGAGCAGCGTTATCCAACCCATGATCAGGAACTTCTAGCTATTGTGAGAGCTCTTCGTATTTGGAGGCATTATTTGCTTGGAAGGAGGTGGATGGAATCCTCCAAGAGTATGATTTCGAGATTGCTTATAAGCCGGGTAAGTTGAATGTGGTTGCTGATGCTCTCTCTAGAAGACCCCTTGAGACGAGAACACATTGTAACGCCATATCAACTCTTTCGAGTGGGTATGGCAAGAAAATTGAGGAGACTTTGCCATCTGATGGTGATTTCAAGGAGGTATGGGCAAGCCTCTCTAAGGAGGCTAGAACAGATAAGGAACGGGAAGCCTTCAAGCATTATAGGAAGGAAGGCAACCTGTTGTACCATAAGCATAAGTTGTGTGTGCCCGAATCATCAGGCGTAAGGAAGTTAATTCTTCATGACACACAACAGCCCAATAGCAGGGCATGCGGGTTTTATGAAGACCTACTTCAAGATTCGAAGTAGCGATTTCTGGCCGGGAATGAAGAAACGGATAGCCAGATATATTCGGGAATGCCAATTGTGCCAGCAGACCAAGGCAGAGCAGCTTCGAATTCCGGGAGCCTTGGAACCTTTAGCAGTGCCGAATGCAAAACGGGAAGTAATAAGCATGGATTTTATTACAGGACTTTCTAGGACTCTTCGAGGCAAATATGCACTAATGGTGGTCGTAGATAAACTATCTAAGATGGCACACTTCGTGCTTTGCAGAACTACGGACACAGCCTTAGACACTGTCGTTCTATTTGTGAAGGAGATTTTTAGACTAGATAATATGAGACAGAGATTCCAGGTTCATGAGTGCATTCTGGCAGGATCTTTTTGCTACGATCTAGACCAAGCTCTCGATGGGCACGGCATACCACCCTCAGACGGATGGCCAGACGGAGCGGACGAATCGCATCATCGAAGATATGCTCAGAAGTTATATGTGGAATAAGCAATCCAAGTGGGATGATTTCATCCACTTGGTAGAATTCGCCTACAACAGTGTCAAGCAGGAGTCATCCCAGATGTCTCCCTTCATGATCAATTATGGGTACTAATGCCTAACCCCGGATACTTGGCACAATCCCGTGTCAAAAGTTGAAGTATCCCAGCAGATGCTAGGAGATATGCAGCAACTGGTAGAGGAAGTAAGGGGTACCTATTGGCAACAAGAAGTCGGCAGAAGAGCATAGCCGACAGGCACAGGACCGTAAGGGAGTTCAAGGTAGGCGACAACGTGTGGTTGAAGATCAAGGTAAAGCAAGCTAAGCTTCGCATAGGGAATTGCAAGAAGCTTGCCCCTAGGTGGGCCGGGCCGTTCAAGATCTTGGAGAGGGTGGGCTCTCAGGCCTACAAGTTGGATCTCCCGGTGCACCTTAAAGTCCACAAGGTCTTCCATGTAAGTTTATTGAAAAGGCACAACCCAAACCCTGAGGAGGTTTTGGATACTCCAACTTTGTTGGAAATGACGGAGGAGCAAGCTGAAATTGTGCCTGAATTGCTTCTTGATAAGTCATTCAAGAAGACCAGGAGATCTCAGTTCCTCCAATATTTGGTCAAGTGGAAACACTTGCCCGTGGAAGACGCGACATGGGTATTGAAGCAGAATTTGGAGAAGCAATACCTGGACTTCATGAAGGAGTTTGATGGGTGAGTCGTCTCCGACTTGGTCGACCCCGACTTGCCAGGAGGTTAGCTTAGTATGTTTCTTAGTCAGCCTTAGCTCAGGCAGATGTATTCTAGCTAGTGGAATGCATATGCCAAAATCTTGGAACGTGTAGGCGATGATGAGATACGCCTTTAAGGCATTCTCTAGGCCAACATGCACCAAGAGGTGCGCATGACCAATAGGGTCATGGGAGAGAGGAAGTGAGGCATAGTGGGCGATGATGGGACATCTGTCGGATGCTCTCTATGCCACGATGCAGGGCTCGCACACCTGACCATAGGGGGGCATGGTGAAGGTTAAAGTGATCATGCACGATGATGGGATCGTGAGACATTCCCTAGCTGAAACCCTTGGGGCATGATGCACTGGGAGTACTCGGCACCGGGTACCTGAGTACAAGGTAGCACTTGATCATGGGCAATGATAGGATCATCTTAAATGGTCCTTAAGCTCAAATCTGAAAGGGCCATGATCGAGTGCAAGGTAGTAGGGTAACCTTGAGCTAGTAGTTCGGCTCAAGGAGGTAGGTAAGGGGGGTGGTCCCCTTAAACCACAAATTTATTAACTAAACTAACGTAATGTGCTACTCGTGCAGGCAAGTGAGAAGCGAGCATCGAGGAGGGGCGCATTACGAGAAGATGGGGGAGCCATGATTTAGATTTAAATTATGAACCCTAATAACTCTTATAGTAATGTTTTGATTTATTATAGGGAGTAACCTTGTTAAGGCTATATAATTTTGTATAAGTACAAATATAGCCTAAATTTTGACAATTAACCGTTTAATAGGAAGTTGATCATTTAAATTAAATTAAAGTTGTATACTTATGTTGTTTTGCAGGGATAGTGTAGGTTCGTCACCTTAGCGCAATGCTGAGGACAGCATTGTCCTAAGGGGGGGAGAATGTGACGTTCCAGGGGAATATATGCCATAAATACGTATATTCCTGGACCTGTCACCATACAAGTCTACCTTCATAACCTTGTATACCTTAGAAAGTGGTAATGGATGCATATCTAAGTTAAATGTTAACTTAGATAACCTTAGGATAAGGCCCATTTCCACATGGCCTTATCCTATTGGGCAAACCGCCACACGGCCCCATCCCATTGGTGCCACGTGGCATCCATGTGGACCATAACCTATATTGGCCCAACCCCTAACCCTAGACCTCTTTCCTGACCCTAGCACTTGAGCACTCATCTTCGCGCTCGAAACCCCGTTTTGAGCATCGTTCGTCGTAGCATAGCCTGGTGTAGCAGCCCCCGAAGTGTGTGCACGATCTTGGAGGGAGCACGACCTCGATCATGTCAAGGAGCATGGAGACGCCAGGAATGGGAGGGAGTGCTCCTGGTGCAGGTAGGTGGAGTAGAGTTCATAGTAGTTCATCTGGAGGTTAGCACTCCAGATGGGTCTGTATGTTGTATCTAGAGTAGAGCCATCCTAGAACCCTTGTTGACATCTTGAACCCTAATCAAGGAACCCTAACTATAAGTTAGATATGTATGATTAGGTTAAGATGTTCTTATGATGTTACCATGATATGATGTGAGGTGATGATGGTTGATCATGTTTGCTCCTCTTGTATTGGGAAGGGGGGTAGAGACCTAGTAGCCTTACTTAGTAGTATGCTCCTAGTTTAGACCCCTTAGTTCCTATTATGATGCGGCCAGTGCATAGGAACCCACCGGACTATGGAAGCTATGATGTGACTCAGCACTACACAACGGGGCTAGAGGCAATGCGGAGGGAGGATCCCTGCTGAGCGTGGCTACTGGGGATCCCATAGTGGGCTAGGCTTATGGTCGGTCACTTCGTGTGGGCCGGGCATGGGTCCGACACCTCCTGGGGCAATGGTGTCGCCCTGCCTCTCAAGGGTTGCAAGTGTTGGCTTGGCTCTTGTTTTGGGAGGTTAAGTCGGGGACGAATCGTGTGTCGCCACGATTCTCTAGCCGCCCGTGGAACCTCTAGACCCCGAGAAGGGGAGATGCAACCCTTCCTGCCTCGACGGACCAGGGAGATGCAACCTGGAGTAATTTCGATGGGTGATGCCATGGGATTGCGTATCCGGAAGGCTAGAGTCATGACAGAGCTTGATCTAGCTCACTCTGCAAAGTATGCACAGGAGGGGCGGATGGAGTGGTCAACCCTAGCCATTTGTCTATAGCCAGCCCCGCCATTGATATGACTCGGTCTGCTCTATCTTGAGGCCTATCCAGTCAGTCGACCTCCCTATGAGTCGGAGCCACGGGTAGGAGCTCTCGTGTTTTATGGCATGTGATTATCTTCCTTGCAGTTATGGTTATGTGGATGAGCTACCCTTCGAGGTAGTATGATGTATTATTATTGATAGTTCTGACGATGTTTATGCTTCCGCTGTGATAGGAGCCCATAGGGGAAGGGCGCGCAAGACACCTTCGTGTCCCCTTCCCGCACTACGGTGATCCCAGAGTGCGGGACAGACGGAGGGCCCGTGCGGTCGCAGGACCGGATGGGGGATTTCCTACGGAGTGTACGGCGTATATTTAGTAGGGAGCGTCACACATTCTATAGACTGCTCCAGAAGGTTCACTTTTGCATAGAGTACACTACCACGATTAGATTACATAGTCACGATCATCATGTGGGTAAAAGCATGTTAGGGTGTACCACTTTTGGAACCTGCAAAAGTACATACACTAGGTACTTCAGAACTGGGTACTTTCTCATTTTTATTTTCATTAAAACTAGTACAAAAGTCCAAAATAAAAGTCAAGGACGCATTAATATTCAAAGTTAAGATAAAGATAATGCTAACGGAGACCAAAATATATATAAAAGTTCTAGAATGTACCTTTTATTGAGATATTACACAGGTACCCAATACCCAGTCCTGGGTACCTTTTTAGGTACTTTTTTAGTCACTAAATAATACTTTTTAAGGGACACCCTAACATGCTTTTACCCATGTGTTAAATTGCTGGAGTTTCCAATGCCAATTATTGCTTATTTGCCAGGTGCAACTCTTTTAGAAACTGCAAAAGAGACCAAGACTATGGAAACAACTTACTAAGCAATAGATGTCTCATCTTGTAAAATGCTCTACTACTTTAACTTAGTCACATTCTATAAAAAATCAGTCTGAAACTACACAGTAAAAGTGCTACTAGTAAAAGTGTTATTGTCAAGTAAAAGAACCCCATCTAAGGGGCAAGGAAACTTGCATCAGGTCAAGGTCAAGCTCTTACGTGGAAACTATAAGTTTCGAGTCACTGCCAAGCAAAAGATTGGCACATCAGGGCCTTCTTTGTATTCCCAAAGACTTGTACTCGCATTACATAAAACATATGATGAAGCCGAGGGACATCTTAACCTCGGAAGTGACACCCATTGAATCATGATAAAAACAAAATTAGTATTTGCTTAACCTCAGTCTTTTGTACCTTATGTTGGATCTCTTTAGCAAGCAAAGCCAATATATCTCTCCTTTACAAAACAGGTTGTTGCACTGTGCTACTCTTGCATGTAAATGCAAATCGCATCTGCAACAATGAAAATCATGGAAACAAATATAAATAACTAGCGCAAATCATGAAAAGAACAAGAATACCTTTTGAACTAACTTCTGAAATGCGAAGAAAATGGTTCGAATCTTGATAGCACAGAATCTTGGAAAATAAATCTAAGACTAGCAACTAAGACTGACATCACATTGTGAAACGTTAAAGAAAGCAAAAAAAAAAAAAAAATGAAAAAACATGAAACGGACACTGCTCAAAAGAAAGATGCCAAAGAGATGCAAGCTCATGTTGCCTTATTACGACCGACCCATTTAGACGGAAAACAGGAATGTTTTAGAAAGAAAAATAAATTTGATTCTTCTTGGAAAACAAGAAGCACAAATTGTTAGGTATTTATCATACAGTGGAAAGAATAGGGTACATTTAACAGGAACACACGAGAAAAATTTTGTTACATTTGAATGCACCCATTTCGCATTTTGTCATGCCATAGCTCCAGTCTCTAAGTCGGACTCTTTGCAGGTTCGTGATCTTGCAGCTTTTGCACTGCCACGATACAATTTCTGCGAAATCCAGTATCAATATACTAAAAGAAGGGGAAAGAGATCGCATAGCGAAAATGAACTTACATATACAAGGCAGTATCTATGGCGCCTCGGCCCTTCAAGAATGCCTAAAGTATCATATGGGTGGACAGTTCCTGCCCATCTTCCCCTTCTCGACGACCTATGGTTTCTTGGTGGTGGAAACGTATTGGTGGTTCGTCCGTATACAGACGTTTTGATTCGAAAAAAACCCCTATCTAGTCACGATGTTGCATTTATACGGGTCAACATGGTGAAACCCCTGGGGTGGAGCAGTAAGAAGTAAAGTAAAGTGTTGTGGCATTATCAAGTACAGAAGCTGAGTACATTGCAGCCACACACGCAGCTAGAGAAGCAATTTGGTTGAGAAGGCTTCTCGAATCATTGCATGAAGTTTCAGTCAAGGAAGCAACAATAGTCTTTAGTGACAATCAAGGATCTATCGCTTTGACAAAGAATCCTAAGTTTCATGCACGAACGAAGCATATTCAGACTCAGTATCATTTCATAAGGCAACAGGTCAATGAAGAAATACTAGAACTCAAGTTTGTGAGAACAGATGAGATGGTAGCTGATATATTTACTAAAGCACTAGCCCGAGACAAATTTGAGAAGCATAGAAGTTCTCTAGGATTGGTTGAGATAACTTCTGAAGACATTGGAGAACTGTGTCTGAGTGGGAGTGTTGGAGAGTCGTCAGGCTGTGGCGGTTCAGCCCAGCAGTCACGTTCTCCAACAGACGTGTCATATGATGACGTGGACAAAGCCAAAAGAAGCAAGATGAAGAGGCACGATCCTCCTTAAGGGATGTGCCCTTTTGCCCATTATAAATAGCATCTGTAAGCCACGGCTGGGGCTATTCCAACCAGCATAATCCATCCTTTGAGTTTTGTTCTCCTTTAATTGCTTGCTTTTGTGATAATATTCATGACATAAAAAGGGGATACAATAGAAAAATGCATGCCAAACAGAGCATTTTCCAAGTTCAAGATCCATAACTACAATTGCATGGTATCAGAGATAGCATACGGCAAAGCACAATAAGAAATTCTATGTGACCAAAAAGTTAGGTGTGAGTAAAATTACCTGTTTAAAGGGCCATCTTGATTGTCCAGCAACAAAATGTAATATTTCATAATTTTCAGAAGTTGCTCTGTGTTAAAGAGATTAACAAACTCATTCACAGGATTGTCATCCCTGGAGGATACAACAATCAAACCTGCATATACAATTAAATCATTAATACTTTGTGCATTGAACTCCATGAAAGACTCAGAACTGGCAGCTATCGCCTATGCAGGGTGTAGCCATGAAGGGGAGAAGCAATCATTTAGAAGCAATGCGTTCTATGGTAGCCACAATGCCGTTATCATGGTTCACCTCTGAAGCCTCAAGATTTTCCACCGCAATCTCCTCAAGCTCATGCCTTGCAAATATTTCCCCCTTTTGAATATGCATTATAAGGGATTGTAAAATCCCTAAACTTCGACTACAAAAGAGCTGCATATTCCTTGCCAGCAGCTTCATGCATTAATTGATGCTTGAGCTCCAGAGAGTAAGACGTCATTATATCCACAGCCAATTCAAAAAAGTTTGGAATCTAGGAGCATCATTTCCCCTCGCTGTATGTAGGTTTGCCTCTACCGAGCCTGCACAGATCTTCACAAACCCCATAACGAAATTGCTAAAAGGAGAGGTAATTCCCTTAATTTTTTTAAATTTCTCAGCCATAGATGTAAAAAAATAAATGATCTAATGGCATAGATTGAATTTCAGTGAGGTAGATTGCAACGTGGACAAGCTAGAATTGATGGAAATATTGTAAAGACGAGCGCCGTATATATCGGACGCTGACATGTTATAGCCACAGGCATATCCGTGGTATATCCGTGTCTTTGACATGTTATAGCCACGCCCAAAAAAAATTACACGGCGTTTTTGACTTAGCGGATTTCTTGCTATTTAAGGCTGGCTATAACATGCCCAGGTCCAACATTTACCGCGATGGTTGTAAAGGGGGTTAGGCAAGCCTGCTAATAAATAAATAAATAAAAAGGGATGAAAAATGCCAGGCTCCAAAAAATAAAATAAGATCACGCTAGAAGCTATTCACTAGCGTATGGAGACAGTTAGGTTTTCGTGGTGACGGTTAGGTTTGTACATGCACGTTTGTTAAGACAGCCTGTCCTATGTGTACCAGCTCTTTGCTGCCAACCTGGAGGTTTTAGCATGCATGAGAAACCAGCGATGGCCTTGCATTGCTTAGCAGGAGAGCTGAATTGAAGATCTCTTAGAATCCGGCTATGTCTATCTCTGCCTGTTCGCCTTGCACAATTTTTTGTCATGGCCAGAACGTTTGCCAAGACCAAGATCTCTAGAGATCCTTCTTCTCCAAATCCGTACTACTCTCTTCTTTTAAATTCTTCGGCCATGAAGCTGCGAAGAGATGGGTTTTTTGGGGGTTTTGATAGCTTGCAAGAGCTGGAGCATCATTGTGTGGAGGTCTTTAAGCGAGCTCATGAAGAAAAACATGCTTTACAATGTATCGTTCGATGCCAGAGTGTTTCTGCTGGCGTTGAATCAACTGAAGGATTAACATTGAGAGCAGAATCAAGCCAGGTTGCACCTGCAAGGCGTCTGGATGATTTCTTCATTTACGACTCTGGGGGGATTTGTGTCCCGATTGAGCAAGTTCCGTATGAAGGGGACCCTGTGGACGAGGATTTGGAGCTGCCTAGGTACTATGTGGCGACAATTAGTGGTGGTCTTGTTTCAGAGATACACACATGGAAGGTGGAGTTAGAAGAGAATCCTTTCTTTCTTGTGAAGGACGTAATCGGTGACTGGTAAGTTTTTCCTTTTCCTTACATAGTTTGGAAATTCTAAGGGTCAAGATGTAGAACTTGGAACGCAAGTTGAGGGACTGGTGCCCAAAATGTATAGCAGACATTCCTTCCATCCATAGCTCCAAGACATCTCATGCATCAAAGTACACTCTGTTCAAAAGAATGATCTGACCCAATTAAAAAAATAACGTGGTTTTGAAATCCTGATTATCTTCAGATGGTTATGTTTAGATTTTAGAGGAAAGGCTAAGCCTCGACATCTGTTTGTCATCCAATTTAAAATAGAATGCACCAGCTCTTTCGCATTAAGCATTTTGTAAAATGCACCAGTGCGCTTGTGACAAGTGAACCTTTTGATATTTAGGATAGAACTCCGAAAGCCTGCCAAGAGATTTTCAGAATTTTTTAGGTGTGCGCTTCTTGTTGCGCGCAAATTATGCTTTCTTAAAAACTGCTTGCCATGTTCCAAGGAAGCAGCACGGGACCATTTTAGCAGGTATAAACATTGCACTCTAAAGTCACGATGGTAGACAGGTTTTCTAACTTGGCTTGCTGTTGCTAGTTATGCAATGGGGGAGGCTAACGAGAATGATCTCCTTCAACAGCATGCTCTAGTGGAAAAAGTTCTCAATGGAGATACTAAATTGAAAAGCATGTTGGTAAGCAGTATCATCTGTTCCCTTTGGGTGTTAGTTTCATAGAAGTCATCAGTTCAGGTCAACATTCAAAATTGCAACCTGATTTGCACTCTGATAGATAATTTAAGTCAAGACCCGAAGAAAATACTTGAAGTAGTGATAAAGAAGACTGAGATACAAGGTCTGGTTATCTAAGAATTGTATCTTTTTGGCTTTACCGATTGAGAAAGCAGACAGATACATGTTCTGGTTATGCAAGAATTGTATAGCTTTTTGTCTTTACTAGTTCTACTATCTCCACTAACTTGGCCATGAACATAACTTCTAGCATTAATTTTTCACTAACAACTTGATTGACCTTGACTTGACTTTATACATCATTATTGTCAGAAACTGAGGACGGGCATGATGGATACTGAATCCATTACCTCCTGATTGCAAATCAAGTGCTCTACTACCGTCCTACTTTCTGCTCGATGCTGGGGTCATACTGTGTCCAGTATATATTTGAACATCTCGTGGAACCATCGATTAACCATGGTTTTGTTTGCAAACCAATGCTACATTCATAGAGCTGCGTACTTATCACCATCCTGTGTCACAAACAAAACATGCTCCCATGTCACACAGGTCCCATTTTTTTTATCCAATATTCTGACATCCCCCTTCAAGTAAATATGATTTTAAGCCCTCCCTAAGACAACCAAGCCTGGTTTTGAGCTGCAAGAGTTTTGGTGAAGATAGTTCAGTATGGCTAAATTCTACCTTCTCACGAGCATGATGATAAAAGTTTCAACATGTTTTCTGCATACGTGCAGGACAGGGACTGTTGAGAGTTTGCTATTCTGAGAAACATGAACAAAAGTTTTGAATATTTTGGTGAGAAACTGTCTCAGGCGTTGCTGCACACAGAGGTCCTTGTTGTTATAAAGGGAGATTGTGTAACTTTTACTTTGCCACGAGAACAGAGTTCATTGTTCTTCTGCCAATGTCACGACAGTGGATGTGATGTGTAGAAAAGACCTTCAGTGGCAGTGCCCTTGAGATACGCACAAATTTTTTTTGCTACCTTTTATTAAGACAACATTGGTGAAACCATAGATTTCTGGGCAGTCAGTGAAAGAAAAATAAAGGGGCACTTGTACAAAGTGGTATCTGCTGCAGTGAGGATCATTGATTCAGAGGTCTGTGTTAACTGGAGTTCATTCCAGCTAAGGGTCAATCTTGGTGCTTGCTTGAGACATTAAAAGGCTCGTTCTTAGTCTGCACACAAGCATTTCCCCTTACATCAATGCAAGACTTTCAGGCTCCATTTATGAACTTTGCGTCTAGCATAATACAGTTTTCTAAACATCAGAATGACACCTCTCCGCCATTAGCTTGTACATACTAACTGAGGTGCCAAGTGATCGTCCTTAAACCCATTTTCCTTAACCTTTGTAATACAGAAAAAGACATAGAAGGCCCATCATCAGTCTTGTTACTCTCAGACTGACTTCAAGTCATTTCCCATTGGCTAATTATAAGGTCCAAAACATGAAGTCATACTACCAATCTAAGGTCCTGTCAAATAACACGGAAGCTTGTGCAAACACGCAAAATGATGATGTGGCAGCTGACGAGTAGCGGTATCCCACTTTTTAGGAAGATAGGACTATATGCATGTGGTGGATGGCTGAAAGGCAATTATGACCAATTTTTGTATTGTTCGGGATAAACTGTGCTGGTTCATAGGCGAAGTCGTTTTTGCTACATACAGTTAATTGCCCAGCTCTTAACATCCTTAATTGCCCAGCTCTTAACATCCGAACTTCCCTTTTCTGGTCCAAGACATGTAGTTCACTAAGAAGATTAATTATCAAACCTTGATTACTATTTGACTTATTTATTTAAAAAATTTATCCGCAAGCATGTTAAAGATTGCATCTTAACTTAGTTACTTGCTTCTGCTGCAGAATGTCAAGAATGTTTTTGAAATATTTGGATTGATGGACCGCTATGATAGTGCAGTAACCCCTCACATTCAAGAACACCATGATGGAAGTTATATTTGTGCTATTTGTGATGATGGTGGGAACCTCGTATGGTATGTAACTTCACAACTCTGTCAAGATAAAATAGTATATTTATCTGATATACAAAACTTTATTTTGTGATATGTACGAGCTTGTATATGCTCAGTAATTGCACTGAGATGCATTATATTTGCAAGGTACAAAATGTCTAGTTTCATTACGCATTCTTCTCTACAAGGCTCCAACTTGTCGAGAATCTGGACTCCAAATGATCTAGAGAGAATGCTAAGAATATCATTTGTTCAATAAACCAAAGGAATAATCCTTGACGGAATATTGATGGAATTGTGGATGCTTTTAGTTGCTTTCTGTCTTTATCACTGCCATCGATGTCATTTCCCTATTTGTAAACAGCTGTGAAGGTTTATGTTTGCGTTCCTTCCATCCAACACCAGAACCAAGCTGTCCTTCAATTTGTCTCCCAGATACACAGGTTAAAATTATTCTTGCCCTTTACTATCTGTTTGGTTTGACCTATTTAATTTTTCAACGTTTTTGCAGGATGCACATTTTATTTGTTTAAATTGTAAATACAATCAGCATCAGTGCTTTAAGTGTGGAAAGCTTGGTTTTTCAAGTGGCTCAAAGAAGGAGGTCGGTCGTTTCTGGCCATAACAATATTACATCATTTGCCCACGTGAACAAATAATTTTGATTCTGTGTCCTTTTTCCAGGTGTATAAATGTTCTGTGCAGAACTGTGGCTGTTTTTATCATCTATCTTGTCTCCCACGATTTTCTAAAAAGAGGCCAAAAAGTATTTCAGTGTCCATTGCATAAATGCGCCAAATGCAAGCTGGGCGACGAAGGCACCCATTTAATCCCATGCCGTCGTTGTCCTCGATCATGGCATCGCCACTGTATAGCAGAGTGAGCGTCTTTTCAAAAAAGACATGATTTTCCTGATCTGCTTTCCCGAGAATGATTAGTTTTCCATGCTATTCATGCAGCAAGATCCGATTTCAAGACGATATTCGTCCAGTTGATGATCTAGAAGAAGTGAGAGGTTGGGTAGTTCCGACAACATTTTTGTATTGTCTGTAAGTAATTTGATTTCGATCAATATGTATTTGTGACTGAGAACGAGATTTTTCACTTGCTGGTTATCTGTTTACTAGGAGACATGAACTTGACCCCTCGCTAGGTGCACCGCCTTGGAACAAGATCATCTTTCCACAATCTATTGTGTCTGCATGAGCAGCACCCCTCCAATTTTGTATACGTTACATGTCAATTTTGATTTTCCAATTCACATACATAAACTTCTGCCATTTTGGTTTGGTATTTGGGAATCAGTCATTTTGGTGTGGTTCTATCCTAAAGCGGGTATGAAAGTCCCCCACAAAAATGTTATGTCTATCATGATCTATTAATTGAGATCGGTTACAATGGTGAATGTTGCACAACAAAGTAATATCATAGCTAGCAAAGAACATGTCATAGCTAGCTAGGAGTAAATTTGGCGTGGTAAAGCAGAAGGATAGGAGGGAGAACAAATGAGGAGATAGGTTAGTGCTTTGGAATAGTACATATCTCACTGTAAATAAGAGACTAGCTCGGCTCAAGTGGATGTAAAATGTGATTGAGAGAGTTCTTTTATTGCTCTAATACTATATTAATAAGTGCCCCGCATTGTCGGACTTTAGCAACTGCATGTTAAGTTGGGGATTATATGACAATGATAAAAGTAAAACCTTCTAGCGAGGACATATTACATCTTCATACGACATAAAATTTTTTGGCCATGCACATTGGATGACTGAGGCCATCCTGTCACATGATTTGGAAGGCAGTTGTGTCACGCGATTTGGAATGCAGTTGCTTCGGATAGTCTCGCATGGTGGACAAACTCCCCCCCTTCTACACTTATCGGTAGGAGAACTAGAGGTGGATCCAGCATCATAGATTATATGCTTGTAGTGACATGCAACCGCATGAATGCGTGTAAATGCTCTGCTTCAAAGCAAAGTTACCTGACCAGTGATGCATGTCGCGATTAAGTCTTCAGCTCGTGCTATTCTCTGAGAGCAAATTCCATGTCTTCATACTAGAATTCCATGTCTTTCTCTGAGAGCAAAATCTCCTTTTCAAACATCCCCTGTTTCAGTGTTCTTGCCAAATCTGTCATTTCAGTTTGTTTTTTCTTGCATATAAGGGTTTCTTGGTGCAAATAACGCGGACTTGGGAACTTTTGACGATGATTACATGCAATCCACCTAAAGTGCAAAAAACCATTAGAATGAAATTAATTGCAAAACATCAGCCACTTACTGTTGAGCTTTATTTTAGCAATTTCTTGGCATAGAGTGGTTGCCTCAAGCAAACTGGAGGTTCTATACCAGTGAGGTTGAAGGTTTGCCAGAAATACCTTCAACATTTTGGAGGTCCTACCAAGATCCTACCTGGATTTTGGGGAACTATGGCTCCAAGGAGAAGCAATGAAAGTGCTGATCATACTCACACTGAACCACAAGAAAATACTGAAGCTCCTGCTGTACAACATGGATCCACCATTCAAGGTAATGTAGGTATGCATTGTAACTACTGTGAGCTTAATGTACCTACTCCTCATACTTTTGATCCAAGTATCAATGCTAACAACTTTCTAAAGATCTTTGATGAATATTATCAAGAGTATGCCACAAGAAAGGCTGCAGATTCTCAGAATTCAAAATATGCTTCAAACATGATGAGGTAAGAGCATGTTTGGATTATGTGATTAGCACATTGTGAAGCAATTCCTAGAGAGGTTTGGTACTAAGCTTATTGAATCTCAAGGTCTGTTTTTTGAATTACAAACTTTCCACATCAAACGTGGTGAGACTACTCACCAATATGTTGAAAGATTTCATGCTTATCTCATCAAATGTCAAGTAAATCATGTGCCTAATCACACTCTAGACATTGTTGCATCACGACAACCCCAAAATTTGATTAATGTATAGTATTTTGCTGTTGTTTCTGCCAAAAAAACACTTAAAGACCACCCATAGTTTTGTTTCGGAAATGCTAGAAACACATGTGCTTTTTGTCTTATGTATAGAAAATTGACAATCTTTTAATAAAATTCTATGCGTTGTTTATTGGTGTTGTTTTTACTAAAAAATATGTGATTTAACAGAATATCCACATGTGGTTTTTCAAAATAATGGTTGTTTCTAAGTGCTGTTTTTACTAAAAAAACAACATGTGGTTTAACAGAATATCCACGTGGATAGTAGTTGTTTTCAAGTGTTGTTTTTACTAAGTAATAACATGTGGTTTAACAAAATATCCACCTGTGATTTTTTCAAGTTGTTCTCAAATGTGGTGTTTCTCAAATAAATACACATGGTTCTAAAGAATATCCATGTATGGTTTTTTTAAATCCTTGTTTTCTAAAAAAAATTATGTTGAAGAACTACACTAGGAAAAAAACCAAAAAAAAAAAAAAAAAAAAAAAAAAAAAGATTTGCTCTATATTCCAAAATAAGAAAAACATTATTTTAAATATCGACATGTGGCATTCTTTTTAAACAAAAAAGCATCTTGTTTTTTTAAAGATAGACTTTTGGGAATCGAACACAAACAAGTCCATAAGGTATAATATTATTAAATTGCAATCCACATTCTCTAACATTAAATTAAAACATAAGGTTCAAAATATTACATCAATGATTAAGGTTTAAGATAAAGGTTAAGGTTCAAAGCATTCTTGTCATATGTAGAGACCTTAAACCTGCCATATGTACTCGATAATCACATGCAAAGCAGCTCCTAGAATAAGGTATCGCGGCTAGGTAGTGGATTGGCTTCCATGTGATATGTAGAATAAAGTGATGTAGAATGTACTCATGATGTGCTGATGAATAGACTGTCGTCCTTCAACAAAAAATTCTTGTCTTAAATGTTTTTTCCATTCGGTTTTCCATACCAATACTGTTTTTTTTTTTTTGAAAGCAAGATATTTTTATTTTATTGATAAAAAAGGGTACATTGACCTTATTCAGGCTCCACAATAGGCCAGATAGGAAAATTCATTTCATGGTCACCAGATCGGAAGAATTAGCACACGATCGGAAGAATTAGATCACCAATACTGTTTTATCAGTTAAAACAGTATGAAAAAAATTAGAAAGATGTTCAAAAAAAAGTTTGACATGCTAAACAAAATCTAGAGCCCTCTTTGAGCTCTATTTTTGGAGTTGAGGCAATAACAATCCAGTGCCGTGGCTTCTGGTGTATCCTTCCAGATTAAATGCAAAATTGAAAAAGGGGGCTCCCTTGTTTTTTTTTGTGAATGCTTGAGCAGCCATCTCAGCTCTACAGAAAAAAGGAGATCTGCCAAACACGAGCCTAGACAACCTTTGGGGAATATCCTTTTATAATAGTGGATACAACATTTGATGCAGCTTTACGATCCTAACGGGATTGCAATGAGGTACCAGCACAGACAGACCTAGCATTTGTTATAGCAGAGGCACTATTGTCTAGCAAATGGCAAGACTACAAATTTAGATGGTATCTAGGCATAAATAAATAAAGTGGCTAGACCAAAGTGGCTAGACCATAGATCAATCACATTTATTCAGGGTTTTGATGGAGCCAGTTCCTTTATATGGAGTGGAAGTACCTGGACAACTTGGAATGGGTCCAAAAACTATTCTGACTCTGGTAGTTGGAGTCAAGTCCACCGTCCCATATCAAACTATTCTGCAAGAGGCAAGGTTCTTCTTCTTCAAAAGGATGCTCCAGAGCGCCACATAAAATAACTGTCAGAACGTGTTAAAAATTGGAAACACCACCTCTCAAACCTTGCCTACGCAATAGCCATGGGTCCACAATGCCTTAAATTCTGCTAGAAGGTCAGAGGACAATAATTTGCTGCTATCTACAAAGAGCCTATGTAGAAACAATTACAACCTTAGGATGAGGGTGTATTACAACCCTTAGAATGGAGGTATGGCCATGTAAAGATAATTGTGCAGAAAATCACGAATTATTTTCAAAAAGAAACAGGAAGGGGTTGTCAGGGTAGGCGGTCCAATCTTGTCCTTGGCGAAGATGATATGTAGCCCCAGGGCTGCCTTTCGATTCCAATCCATCGTCTATTTGCAAACAAATATAAAATTATGGCTTATATCCTTTTTCTAGCTTACTTTTCTTGAGATACTTCTTTGGACTTTGGATATTAAGAAGGCCATAACAAAAATCATCCCATATTGAATTCCAAATGATCCTCGTATTCATATGCTTGCTATGACATAGATGACCTTCTTTGGCACATGCATCAACGATGCTGGCAAATTTGATCTACCTGATTTCTGAACATGTACTCTAGAAAATGCAAATTAGAGAATCAAATTGAAGGCAAGAGTCACCTATTGAAGGTTCTTTTCACATCGTACTTGTCTACTGCAAATCATTTGCTTTTCCATGTGTCAACATATGGCCACATATATTATTTCCACTCTGCAAATGGCCACACAATAGGTAATTCAAAAATTACTTGTGAAAGATGGTATGCATGTTTTGCTATGAGGAGTAAAAATGTGAAGACGCTATTTTGTTTTCATGTCATCCATAGACTTGGACTCGCCACATCGTTCAAACACGATATAAGCATTCTTATAGCTTGGTAAACAATTGAGATAGTGCCTCTAGACTATCTCTTGTAGCATACATTTGATCTTCCTCCTTTCAAGGTCTAAGAAAAATATTCGAAAAAGTGGAGCGTTACTTTTGATCTATATTCGCATCTTGTAAAAGAATCTATTTCCACTGGACATATTGAGGACTTGCCTAAGGCCTGAACTTGCTTTGAAGATAATTGCTTTCCATTCCTCTCAAGAAGGCAGAATACATGTTGTCCATTAAGGAATTTGGTTTCCTTGGGCACTTTTGTTGAGCAAATCCCTAAAACCACGATTTTATACACCACAGGATGACCTCTCAACCTATGGAAAGGCTTTGCTAATTCCCTACATCCAAGCGATGTTGCTGGATAGTAGAATGCTTTAATTTTGGCTTGACTTGAAAATTTTATTACAATTGTATTGGTGCATCCCACTAGAATTTCAATTTCTACTTATCAACTATGAAAAGAGTAAAACCCGCCATTCTTGACTGCAAAAGCAATAGGCCTCAAAAAAATTTTAGCGTTGCCTTTTGAGGTGACGTATTTTGGATTAGAATTTTTCGATTGCGTGGTAATTTTTGGTGATCCCTTTCACGATATCTGTTCATTTTTATGGCAGCACACGGGCTTGGACACATTATTTGCTTGATGTGCCAAAGTATATTGAAATAAAATCGTCTTGTATAATAAAAAAAATGTCAAACTAGCAAAAGGCACACCAGAAGGCTTTAGCAAGGTAAGACCTTTTAAGTTTTTATTTAGGCTTGGTATCACTAGACTGTGATTGTTGGCTAATCTTTTTCCCTTGTATCCAAAGTCAAAGTTAAAGCCATTTAGAAGGTCGTACTTTCTTATTTTGAACGCGTTGACTGCTAGATTGTTGTAGCCTGTCATGATGGCTTGTTCTTGTTGGATTTTCTTTTTAATTTGTTAGCTTTTTTCTTATTGTTAGTTGTATGAAGTATTTAATTTGTTAGCTTTTTTTTTATTGTTAGTTGTATGAAGTATTTGGAATTCGAAATGATCATGGAATGGTTTGTACTTGGCAATGTCCTTAATCATTTTTTCAATCGACTTCATTTCCTGATGACATGATCATGCCTCGATATTTGTCGTCTGGCCTATGTAGGTTTTGTCATTGTCTTTGCGCCGTATGGAGCAATGGTTATTAACTTGCAAGTTGTTTAAGAAAGAAATGTTTAAATATATTCGTGTTCCTATTGATTATAACAAAGAGCATTTGTAACAGAGACATTTGTAAATAATTTGTAGTTTGAAGTTTACCTGCTTATGCCATACTTTAGGGTAAAACTTTGCTCAATCAAGAGGCTATCCAAAGACAGTCCGCGAGAATAATTACATGGTGCCCTCTTACTTACATGAGCACTCTTACCTCATATGCTACAAAGGTGCAACCCAATCATCCCAATACTTATTCTAATGGACAAATACTGTGCCACATTTTTCTAAGGTCTTTGGTACGATATTGCAAGTGACAAGAAACAAGCATTTACAAACTTACATATTTGGCCAGAGTAGCTTGAGAACTAGAATTATTGCAACGATAAGAACCAAGCACTTACAAGCATGCTTGTTGCTATTTAGTGAGGTATCTAGTGAGATGTGTGAGGCGTTCAACAAGTGAAGGTTCAACAAGTGAAGGGGCCATCTAAAATGCAATAATAAAAAAAAGGTACTAGCCTGCAACTCTAAGATAAATAAATGAAGACGCTTCCAACTTGCATCCCATAATCAGACATCAGGATGGTTAACAAAATGTATGATCAGAAGTTTGGTATAATCAGACATCAGGATGGTTAACAAAATGTATGATCAGAAGTTTGGTAGAATAGAATCAACAGACTTCCATAAGCATAAGAAGCTCTGGTTCTAGTTGCAAAAGACATCTTAGTTGATCAAATAGTTGAGACTACTTATCCACGAAATGGTCTCCAACCAACAAACAAACGAGATAGGAACCTCAAATCCAATAAACCTCAAAGCTGTTATAGAATGACAAAGCCTGGGATAGAAATGAAAATACAAACCATCTAACCCAAGCTGGAGCATGGGACTAGTCTTCAAAATCAACAATGGCATCTGGCAAAGATATCGAGGTCTCTGAAGAGGGGCGTTTCCCTAGCCTAATGGCCTCGACTTTGAACGTTTCCTTTGGTAATCTAGACATGTTGCAATAAAGTGCTAGCAAAAAAATCACAAAACCTTGAGTAGACTTGGATAACTTACACAAAACTTGGCCCTATTGCAAATCCGAGCATCTGAGATAGATCCTTGTTCCCGTTGTACAAGAAAGCCTCATAACCAAAGCAAAAATAATATTGCAACTAAAGTCATCAATGCAAGGCCAAACCACAGGACAAATGAAGCAACATTCTATATGTTAAAAGCATAACATCAATAGAACCAATAAAGAACACAAAAAAGATGTGACTAACCTTCAAATGGATAACGAAGCAAAGATGCCAAGCATTTCCCAATACTGCATGCTGCCACTGCAGATGCTCATGCTAAAGAGCTTAAGATGCTCATTATAGATGACTTGATTGTTTCCTCATGGACTAAATACATACCTCCATAATAAGAAAGATATTTTATGAGATTAAGGAGGAGATTTACGCTTAGATGACAAGCGAGAGGAGCAAGCCTATGCACTCTACCTTTAGAACTATTGCTTTCCCGTTAGGAGATTCTAGATTACGGAAAGGACAATATGACAGCAAAATAAAATGCCATGGCTATGTTATCCACAACCATTCCAGCTGCCAAAAGTGTTCAATTTTAATGCCTGTTGCAAGAACTAGAGTGGTTAGATGAATATCTGGGACCTTAGATAAAAGCTACACGATTTCTCTTTAAAGGAGTGCTCCAGAGCAGCAATGCTAGATAGGTGCTACAATTTATTTGTCTTTGCTGCTGATAAAGCATCTCTTACGTAAAAGCTACCCAACTTATGTTTAATGTGAGCTCAATGGTAAACGGCTTTGACCTTGTAAGAAAGCTACACAACGATAGACCTGCTAACAAATTATTCATCTGAGCATACAGATAGATCCTTGTTCCAGTTGTACAAGAAAGCCTGGCAACCAAAGCAGAAAATAATGCTGCAACTAAAATCATCAATGCGATGGATTGCAAAGAAGGATGCTCATGGCTAGAGCTCTTGAGATATACATAAAATTGCCATGCCAGCCTTGTAGATGCTGATCTAAACCACAACTAATCCAAAAAGGCTTCCCAAGCAAGGTTGACTTATAGTCCAGCATTTAAGCACATGCCCATAATCTGTAATCAAATAAGCAGATGATTCCAGCATGCTTGATGCCATTTACAAAAAAATGGAAGCAAGACATGGCCGTTGACGGAAAAAGCCTGAGGGCATGACCATTTGCTTTTGCCTAGGTTTGTGAAAGATTAGACAAAAATGCAAATTGCTAAATGAAGCTCCTTGCCATGGCAGATTCCGAAACAACAGGCAGTATAAATCATCCAAGATCAGAGTTTCATTAGTCAATTTCCTAAAAATATAAATCATCCAATTCCACTACACACAATATGCTTATCCAAGAATGCAAATCGAAAATCATATCTGAATCTGGAGCAAATTAAGACCTACCGTAAAAATTAGGAAATTTCTTGCGTGTGATCTCTAGTTTCCGCTTGCTGTGGCGACCATTTGGCATGCTTCATCTTCTCCTCTAAATAGTCTGGCAATGCAGAGGCAACGTCTTTGGTTGAGGAGAAGATGGATGAAAAAAAACCCTACTGTTTTTCTGCAGAGCCAAGAGATGGCTCGTGACTGATGGAATTGGGCTTGCAGAAATCCATGGGGTTATGGCAAACGGAAAAACCTAAATCCAAAATAAAAAGGAAACACGAAACTTGAAAGAGTTGAACTGATAGGGAGAAACAGAGGAGCCACCAAAGGGTATGGCGGATGGAACGACTAGCACCGGAGGGAAAACATGCACGACAAACAAGAGACCCTTTCCATCTCCCAGAGCTATTTTTGCCAATTTTCTAATTTCCCTGGCCTTAGATATGCGAAAGCCAAGATCTGATGGTGCAAAATAAGGCACATCAGATTTTGATGACATGGAAATTACACGTGGATAGGCTAGAATTTGAGGAAAGGCTGTAGGCCCGGTAGGGCTGGTGTGCTAAAAAATTGACCCCCCAGACCATTACATTCATCCAACTTCTTGATCATTCTGGATCACCAGCAAAATACAAGATTACCAAATGCTCCTCACTAGTTCACATCACTAGTATTTCTGGAATTCAACTTGTGCTCGTGATAGCATTTGAATCATTTGCATTTTGTGCTAACTCTGCTCAGACAGCATAAGTTATATGCAAAAATGTCAAAGTATGAGTTTTTGAAAGCAAAGGTGGAATATTTGGGCCACATTGTATCTTGCGTAGTTTCCTGGGGTTGGCCATCTATTATCGCCGACTTTTCTGGAAGTTTGCTAAGATTGCAGCTGCTCTAACTATGTTATTTAAAACTAATGTCCATTGGCAATGGGCAGCGAAGCAGCAGTAGGCAATGGATATGTTGAAGAGGTTACTGACCTCGACACCTAGTCTGTTGATTCCAGACACGAGTAAATCTTATAAGGTTTACACATATGCATGTGATTATGCCATTAGTGCTGTTCTCATGCAGGATGGTAGGGTGGTGGCCTATGAAAGTTGCCAATTCAATGCTGTTGAGAAGAACTATTCCACCTATGAGCAGGAGTTACTAGCAATGATTCATGCGTTCAAAGTCCGGAAACATTATCTCCGCAACAAGTGTGAGTTTGTGGTCTATATTGATCATAAACCGTTGAAATTTCTGCAAAGCCAGGCCGAGGTAAGTCCAAGGCAAGCAAGGTAGTTGGACTTTCTTTCTCAATTTCATTTTCACGTTGAACATCTTCCCGGGAAAAAGAATCTTGTTGCTGATGCTCTCTCTAGGGTTCGAAAAGTAAATGTGATGGTTCAATATGAAATTGCTTTGGCATCACAGATTAGACAAGCATATGACTTGGATGCCTGTATTTTGAGTATGCGGCATCTATCCAAGTTACTTGATGCTTGGGATATCCAAGATGGACTTTGGTATCATAAGGGACGTATTTATGTTCATGCTGTGGACACTTTGCGTAAGCAGTTATTGAGTGAATTTCATGATGCACCTTATACTGGACATGGAGATGAATGGAAAACCTATGAATCACTCAAAAGAATGTTTTACTGGCTTGGTTTGAAAGAACATGTGCAGAATATGTGAAAGTTTGTGAGATTTGTCAGCAGGTTAAAGCAGGTCAAGGCAAGACTCCAGGACTATTGCAACCTCTGCCTGTGCCAGAGGAGAGGTGGAGTGAAATCTCTATGGATTTCATTGTGAAGCTGCCTCGTACTATGCATCACTATACTCAGATACTTGTCATTGTGGATAGGTTGACGAAGTATGCACGCGTTATACCTCTGACAAAGAATGTTGATGGCTTGGCGGTGGCCAAGGCTTATATGCAGCATGTATTCCCTATTTTTGGATTACCCAAAGCTATTGTAAGCGATCGAGATGTGAAATTCACTGGGAATTTCTGGCGGGAATTGTTCTCTGTATTAAAATGCACCCTTCAGTTCTCTAGTGGAGATCATCCTGAAATAGATGGGCAAACTAAAATAGTGAAACAGATTCTGGAGGATATGTTGAGATCTTATGTGGCCACTCAGAAATCCAGATGGGAGGACTATTTGCCGATTGTAGAGTTTGCTTATAATAATGGGTTTCAGCAGAGCAACAAAACTAACCCATTTGTGGCTATGTTTAGGAGAAATCCCAGAGGACCAGTGTCGCTTGGTTTTGAAGGGCTGAAAACTGATGCTGCTATAAGTATGCTTGAAGGCAAGGATGTGACACTTGGTTTGTGTTTCATTAACTTCAATTTACATCAACGTTCTATGCTATTGTTCCCGAAACACATTGATCGTAACAAGGTGATAAAGATGAAACATGTTTGCATTGGCAGATATCATTATGGCATGAGCGCATAAAACAAAAACTTGTTCAAAAGCTTGTGCTAAAGATGTGTACGCTATTGCCTATGACACTGGGACAATCCGTGGTACCATAATCTAGAAACAAGACATGCGCTCTAGGGTATGACGGGGCCTTCCTTGTGAACAAAATTGTGCAGAAAATCATGAATTTTTCTAAAGCCAAATTGTGCAGAAAATCAAGAATTTTTCAAAAAAAAAAGGGGGGGAGGGGTGGCTGTCAACGTAGGCATCCAAGGCTTGACCTTCGAGCGAGGATAATCTGGAGCCTCACAGGGTTGCTTTTTTTACTCCAATCCACCATCCAACCGAAAGAAAATGCAAAATGTTGACTATATGGCCTTTGATGATTTTGAGTAATTTCCCGTGGGATATTCTATGGAGAAATAAAAAATAGTTTGGCATATGGGTTGGACCATATCGTGTTCTTCATTTATGGAAGCGTGGCTACCATCAGATGTGCACAATTAGAAGATTGCCAAGAGTTTTGAGCAGACCATGGAAGATCCTATGTCTGATGCGTATATCAGAATACCTAAGGATCTCTATATGGTGCTGGTCATGGCACATGCATTTTGGAATGGTGCAGACTGTTAGAGCTGCAAATGTGTTGCTGCAAATGTATAGTTTGTGGTATGATGATGTATATAACAAAATTTGGACTTATTCAGATTTAATAGATAGCACTTCAAGAACGCCATTATAAGAATATATGTTTTGTTGGATTCTTCTTGATTGTTATAATTTTTATAAGTTTTAATTATATAAGTTTATCTTTCAATTAAAACTGTAATGGTTATCAAAGAATAAACTTGATTTCCAAACTAATCTTCATTTGAATCTATTTAGAGTTAGACATTTCAAGAATATAAAAATTTCATTTTATAGTGATTTAACAGATTCAAATTTAGCAATCATGATAATTAAATGAAACCTGATGGTTTGATAAACGATTGACTTGAAACTATTAGAATTTCACAATTTACAGACTCTTACACTTTAAAAATACTTTAAGAAAAGTTTTAGGTTGAAATTAATTAAATGATATAAAATTATTGGTTTAGAAATAACTATCGAATAATTTATTATTGATGAGATAAAATATATTGACATTTAATCAATAATAAACTATTCATTTTTTATTAAAAATAAACGTAATTATTTAATTAATTTCAATCTAAAACTTTCTTTAAATATTTTAAAAAGAATAGTATTTTAATTATACAGAGTTATCTTAGATGAAAATTTAATTTTAAATAGATGAAACTGAGAATTAGATTAGAAAGCAACTTTAAACTTTAGTAAGTATCATATTTTTTATTTAAATTATTAAAATCAATAAGAGCTAAAAATACATATAATATTATGATGGCATCCTTGAAGTACATTTATTAGATTTGAATAAGTCCAAATTTTGTTAAATATGTCATTATGGAGGTTTTGTGCATGAGCAATGATGGAATATGGGTTGTGCATTCTAGGTTGTAAGAAACTTCTAATTCACCTTGCAAATGGAGTGGAGCTTTTAATGTTCTGAGCACAAAATTTGATGGTTAATGCATGTGTATTCTTATTTTCTGAAAATAAGTTCATGTTACAGAGTAAGATTTCTGCCAGTAATGAAGCTGATGGCATTGTATTATAGAGCACTGCCTTAATGTGTAACTTAGAATGCACGAGGGAGTGCCTTTATTTTGTTTTCTTCATAGATTCTTTGGTTCTTGGCCATTCTATCTCCTGGGTGGCTGCCATAATTGATAGTGAAGCAGGTAAGAAAAGGATGGATATGATAAGTACTACAAGCAAGGAGATGAAAGCTGATTACAGGTATGTACAAAGTGTTAAATGCCATGCCTATTTCATTTGTTGTTCCTTGACATACCTTTTGATTCTGTTATTTATTGTTGCATCAAAGGTACTTCAGTTTAAAAAACTATATTAGCGCAAAGTTCATAATGAAAGTCTTGCATTGATGTAAGGAAAAACTTGTGTGCAGATTAAGAACGAACGACACACAATAGGTAATTCAGAAATTACCTTTGAAAGATGGTATGCATGTTTTGCTATGAGGAGTGTAAAGGTGAGGACATTATTTTGTTTTCATGTCAACCATAGACTTGGACTCACCACATCATTCAAACACAATATAAGCATTCTTATAGCTTAGTAAACAATTGAGACAGTGACTCTAGACTATCTCTTGTAGCATACATTTGATCTTCCTCCTTTCAGGATCTAAGAAAAATATTCAAATAAGTGGAGCATTCCTTTTGATCTTGAAGTATATTAGTACTCTAAAAGAATCTATTTCGACTGGATATATTGAGGACTTCCCTAGGGCCTAAACTTGCTTCGAAGATAATTACTTTCCATTCCTCTCAAGAAGGCGGAATACATGTTGTCCATTAAGGAATCTGAGTTCCTTGGGCACTTTAGTTGACCTAAAACTATGATTTTATACGTCACAAGATGAACTCTCAACCTACGGAAAGGCTTTCCTAATTCCTACATCCAAGCGATGTGGCTGGATAGTCGAATGCCTTAATTTCGGCTTGACTTGAAATTTTTGTTACAGTTGCTGCGTCCCACTAGAATTCCAATTTCTATTTATCAACCCGCCATTCTTGACTGCAAAAGCAATAGGCCTCAAACAAATTTTAGTGTTGCCTTTTGAGGTGGCGTATCAGTTGTTTCAATGCAATTTGTGATTCAACATTTTTTTTTTGAATTGGATTTTTTTTATTGCATGGTAATTTTTGGTGATCCCTTTCATGGTATCCATTCATTTTTATGGTAGCACATGGGGTTGGACGCATTATTTGCTTGATGTGCCAAAGTATATTGAAATAAAATCATCTTGCATAACAAAAGAAATGACAGAAAAATTGACTCCCCAAACTATTACATTCATCCAACTTCTTGATCATTCTAGATCACAAGCAAAGTGGTAGTCCTTACAAAATCACCAAATGCTTCTCACTAGTTCATGTCCAATATGTGTTCCCAACCAAATATTCTCCATTCACTGCCTTATATCACATCACTAGTATTTCTGGACTTCAACTTATTTCTCCATTCACTGCCTTGTATCACATCACTAGTATTTCTGAACTTCAACTTGTGCTCATGATGCACCCCTCAACAACTTGAATTTTATATAACGTGTTAAAGATGTGTACGCTATTGCCTATGGCACTGGGACAATCTGTTGTGCCTTGGCATGTGGTATAGTGACATATCATCCGCTTGGTGTGTGTTGAAATAGAACCATGTACTGTAATCTAGAAACAAGACATGCGCTCTAGGGTATGACAGGGCCTTGCTAAAAACATTGTGCAGAAAATCACGATTTTTTCAAAAAAAAAAAAAGAGAGAGAGGTGGCGGTCAAGGTAGGCATCCAAGGCATGACCTTCGAGCGAGGATAATCTGTAGCCCCATGGGGTTGTTTTTTCGACTCCAATCCATCACCAGCCGAAAGGAAATTCAAAATATTGATTTATATGGCCTTTCACAATCTTGGGTAATTTTCTGTGGGATATTTTCCGGAGAGATAAAAAACAGTTTTGCATATGGGTTGGCCCATATCGTGTTCTTCATATGTGGAAATGTGGTCGCCATCGATGTGCACAATTAGAAGATTGTTAAGATTTTTGAGCGCATCATGGAAGACCCTATGTCCGATGCGTATATTAGAATACCTAAGGATCTCTATCCGGCCCGATCGTGGGCACATGCATTTTGGAATGATGCGGGCTATTAGAGCCCAATAGTAGGACTTGTGTAACCAAGTTGTTTGCAAAATGTATTGAAACACTTCCAACGTTTAGAAATAATACATTTAAGCGTTATGCCAACCTGAGGTGGTCAAAAACTTCATTCAGATATTATTTTCTACACTGCATATATCCTGGCTAATTTTGACACCACCTTCCTCCACTGGCTCCAAATCTCAGGACTTGAAAATAACCCGTCCTTCCTGATTGTTTTCCCCCTAAATCTGGGGACTTGAAAATAACCTCTCCTTGATAA
>JAJEKV010000858.1:0-76569 GCA_021234155.1 Isoetes taiwanensis | reverse complement strand
TGTCCAACATAATGTAGTTTGCTTTTTAACAACAATCCAAGTATTTAATTATAAGTCTTGGGAAGTTGCATATTCATGGTGTGTTACGATTTGTGAGTTGGTATTTGCTTAATTTTTCAATATATTTTCATATTAGGCATTCCTATGTGTTCGTTTTGTCTGATTTTCAGCAGTTTACCAAGAGCCCTTTATTGATGTACAATGTCCCTCTTCAGCAGCAGTATTGGACTGACATGACCTAGTTATTCATCTTTAAGGAGGTCCTCAAATGTGCGTGAGATGCCCACAATAATTCTTTAAAGACACCAAAAGCTGCACTAGAGTTGGTTAAAGCAGAATTTGGATATGACTTGGTCATTACTTGCTATGGCATTTTGTAGTAGAATCCTTTCTTTTCCATGTTAATCATCAAGTCTCATATTTCTGTTTAAGGCTGGGCTGGTAGTGGGAGAACGGCACGTCCTTCTCAGTCTCATATTTTCACAGATCCTTCAGTTCTGGTGGACTCTCTTTTGAAATCACATAACCTGAGCCTCATCGGTTTTGGCTCAAAAGTCTTGGGCTTTTTATGTCTCCAGCTGCATAGTGAAAAATACCATGTCAGCTCTGTCAATGATTCAATGTTGTTTTCTATGTTTAACTGGATCATCACGTATTAGGGATCGTAGTGGAAGGTTAAATGCTCATATGGTCCCTCCATTTTTAAGTACCATTTAAACCTTCAACATTTACTACATGTCTTATGGTCGTCTTTCTGTAATTAGTAGATGTTGTTTAGCAGGGTTGCCTAACCCGAGCTACCCACTTTCCAGCTATGCACAGCTCTATATTGTAGGATGTTTAGTTATTCAAATTCAATCTTCAAATTACTTTACTTTGACCTCGATTTTGCAAACCTGTATTTTGGAACGTCCTCCTACCATGCATGAGCATAACCTCCACTATAGGTCGATCCATATGAACTGCTTGAAGAGAGGGGACTTTTCTCAAATCTTAATGGACTATATATGTGTAATAGTAGATATATTATGCGAGTTATACGCCACGTGTCATTGTTTTTGCCTCGCACGGTAGAAGCGCCTTCAATTTTGTTGGAAACCATTGATATTGGGACACATGCATTATGGCGATAATGTAAATTTGTTATAAAAGTTAAGTTAAATAGGAAGCAATACAAATATGGACATTAAATTACTCTTTTCGAGACCTCATATTCCATTTCTTGACTTAGGTATTGTGATTGTGTTTGTTAATTTGTCATTGTTTGAATTCATTGACCAATTTGGAAAAGCTTTTTTTTTAATACTTACTCGTGAAGCATTACCATTTTATAGGTTTCATCATGCATTTTCCTTCTTTACAGGGTTCAAGAAACATATGGAGGTACACTATTCTTGGAATTTATTTGCTTTGTAAGGATGGTTCTTTGATTTATTTTGTTGTTTTCTGGCATTCAATTAGTAGGTCTATCACATGGCTCAAGAATGTCGTATTCAACTAGCACAAATTTGCACCATTTCCAATAATAATAACTAATGAAAACTCGGTTTACGTTCACCCTAGCAAGAGGATAGTACGACTTATTGTGCATTTGCAAGTGCTACTAGATTTAGGTCTCGGTCATACTATAATGACACAAATTTTCCTTCTCAAGGTTTACTGACTCATAAATACATCCTTTGGTATCACATTGGAACATTATATATGAGCAGGATATTTTTGTCTCAATTGAATTGTCTTCTAGTTCATAAGTTGAATTGTAAGGATGTGCAATAGTTCTTGCAGTACATGTGATTGGAGGTCTACATCTGATTACAGTCTATTAGGCAAAAACTTGATCCAACTACGCAATTAATCCAACCTAACCCTTCCCCAAGCCTACGTTACTTCGCCGTACGAGGCGTTTACGTGGTTTAACCATAAGGCTTCGGCCCACAAATGCCAATCTCGTGTACTTGGGTAAAGCCTCTCTAGTGCAAAAACTTTCTTTGATTTACATCTTTAAAACTTCTATGTGTATTACTTACCTCTAATGACCATTCTTTTCCTTCTTGGCCATTCTCACAGATCCGTATCTTCGTTGGCATTCCTTTTCCTTATGTGTGTAAATCTTGTTCGCACACAATTCCATTTGGCATCATATCAAACCAGTAATTGGGAAGTCAATGTGCAATTCTTCAAAACTCCGTATCATTTCTCAAAGGAATCCAAGCCTTTGCAGGCAAACCAGAAGAAAAAAAAAACCCTAAGAAGGTCGTCATCGATCTTCGAAGAACCACGGGAAAACAACGCGAACCCGACGAACCACGGAAAAACCACCGCGAACCCGACTGCCTAGCCTTCTTCCCAACCCTGCAGTTCTGCTAGTTACAATTGACTCTTTCTGAAACGTTATTATTATTGTATATAGAGGAGTGTTATTTATTTATTATTCTCCCACTCAATGGATTTTCCATTTTTTATGGTTTGTTTTCTTCATTTCTGACAATTGATATGGCTAATAATCTGTGGTTTATGCCACAACAAAGGCCATCAAATGTTTGATCAGAAACCTCCTGCTACTTCCAATGGTGCAAAACACACCAATGGTGCAATATTTTGAGAAACTAAGAGATAAACTGAGAGACGCAATGTACCTTTTGGCCCTTGCATCATTACCGGGATTACTGCTAATGTTTGCATGATTGGCTGCAGGTACGGTTCTCTCTTTCAATTGTCTCTATTTTGCTCATAGAGTAGACGTTGACATGAAAGCTGGCAGAATAGTTGGAAAGTACTTTATGGAACAAGTCGCACTTTGATATTGCTCATATAAGATATGAATATAGTACTACTTTCTAATAAAATTTATTGATTACCTTATACTTTCTACATTATATTTTACACCTTGAAATCATGTACAAATACTAATATGGAAATGATTATATGGATTATTTTATCTAAATATAGAATTCTGGAATTTGCTTTGTGAGATATTCTATTATAATATTTTGATTTTACCAAAGGATAATGGAAGTAGAGGCCTGGCATAAAACACCGGGGTAGACAATTGGGAGATGTATCCTTACTCTGAACGAGGCGTTTAAATGTTTTTTAATATTATCTGACCGTAGTCCTTCCAGCCCGTTGTCACTCGTAGGCGTATGGATGTGTCCCAGTGCATAGTAGAAGGAAACTCCACTCCCAAATATTTGTATGTGGGTGCCACTTCCACATTTGCCCTCGGTAACTGAAGGAGGGGATCCTCGACTGACGTGAGGGAGGATAACAATACTATTAGAGACTAAAATGAATGAACCAACTCGCAAACTTATTGTTTATTGGGACATTTATGCAAGTTCCCAGTACCCAGTGCTGAGTACTTTTCTAGGTAGTTTCACACTCCCTAAAAAGAACTTTAGATGGTACACCCTAGCATGCTTTCATCCATCTGCGTACGTACGAGTATAATACCCTTAATATAGTCATCACACAAATGTGTACGGTTCAGAACCATGAAGTGGTGAATTTAGATCATCAAAATCTTTTTGCCACCCTAATTGGCAGCAAGTACAAACCTGATGTTTGGCTGCTATTACGTGCATGCCACCTGCTTAGTTTTTTACTGAGCACCTTTGTGGCATATTGGAACCCCCCATCTTATAGCAACAGTTTGATAAGCTGGTCACTGCGTTCTCAAAATTCTAGGACAGACAAAGATACAACCAAAATCACTGATGGTGATGGTGATGGTGATGGTGATGGTGATGGTGATGGTGATGGTGATGGTGATGGTGATGGTGAAAGAGAAAGATGGACCACAAGCCTTATCTAACTATATCCAGATGACAATAATAGATCAAGAGATAAAATGTTAGAGATGGTACAACTTATGGTTACCTTCAAGTAGATCACCTTGCTTATCTCTGAGCTTTGTCATGGAAAACAGTGCTAACACATCATAAAAGTTCCCAGAACATAAAAACTACAACGTTATGTAAGAGACATGAGAATTTTTTGAACTTGTGAATAACCACCTTTAGCCCATGCATTTTTTCCCTTCAAGCTTTAGTATAAAAATGCAACACTAACACCCCCTACAAATAGGAACGATCCAAGGGTGCATAACATTTGTATACAAGCTTGGACTTTTGCTACATATTGAATCTTCTAGAGAATCGGGCAAATTATTCAAAATTTTAAGGGCCTCGGGTATCTTTATTTGCAAAGAATCAACCTACTAATGGGGACATATGTTAGAGTTGAACTAGTCATTCAATCACTAGCATGGAAGCTCCTCCTTGGAGTTATTAATTGATAAGCCGGTTGTTCATGCTACTGCATTATATGTATACATTATGACGAATGCAAATAAGGAGCACATGTTGGTATTGTTATGCTTTTGCGTTCGGTTAGGACATTATTTAATTTATGAATAAGCAATGCAATTAGGAAAAAGAAGCGGAGCTATTTGGCATGTGTTGTTACACTATTGTAGACCACATTGAAAGGGTTTTCCTCTAAGGTTCCAGTTTTTGTTTCCTCGAATGACACTTTTGGTCCTGGCAAAGCTTAAGCAACGCTGCCAAGTACAAGACAAGCTGTACATCCAACAATAGAAACGTAGTGTTATGCTATAAATATGTAGCATAATAACAGGGGGTTCCAGAGGGATTTGATGTGGATGTGAAAATCACATTTCCTAAAACCATAAACTACATCTCTAAAACAATTAAATGGTTTGTTAAAAAAACAAAAAGTGGCTTGGTGGAAGTGTCTCCGCCCCCGGGAGGATGGGGGCTTGGCCATTCTGGATTTGGCACTGCATAGTAAGGTGTTGGTCTCCAAGTTTATTTGGAGCATTCTGCAGGATGGAGCATCTTCTCCTGGTGCGGCACTGTTGCTTCGCCATTGTGTGGCGTTTGAAAAGCCGTCTGTGCATGTGGAGTTGCCCTGGGCACTGTTGTATGGTCTCCGGCCTTTCCCACATGCATCCTCTTTTCTCACGGGGTGTTGCGGGCTTGGGATCATGTGCGTGTGCTCTTCCAGCTAGATTATGCCTCAGTTTATCACCACTCTTCTCCTTTCTTGTGGGTTCCTCTACCCCCACGACTTCGTTGCCCTTGGCGCCACCCGTGCATGCTCGGGGCCTTGCCCGTTGGAGGCGAGCTGTTGTGCTCACCTTGGAGGATTGGTATTGGGGTGGTCATCTAGCTTCGTGGGAGTTCTTTCGAGCTTGCTTTCGCCTGAGGGGCAGTGAGCGGGCTATCTGGGAACAAGTGGCGGAGAGTATTCCGCTACACATACCTATAGTCCCTCAGGATGATGTGGTGGTGCAGGTTTGGAAGGTTCATCCGGATGTTGTGTCTTCTTGTTTTGTGCGGTCTTGTTACCGGGGCTGGCTATTCATGACACACTTTGCCCCTTGGGCAAGTGGTCTCGCAGGCTTCCGGGTTCTCGATCGCTTCGGTTTTGGGCGTGGACATGAAGCTCACTTCCCTCACCAGAAGGTTAGGGTGCTTCTATGGCGGTGGTGCACCGCCGTATGTCGGTGAATGCCCTTGTGAGTCGGTTTAGGCGGGTGTGAGCCCTCTCGCCCCTTGTTGTGGACTTCATCGTGAGATCGTGGAGCATTGTGCGGTTTTATGCCCTCACTTGCGTGGCTTCACGGGATTGGGTTAGGGCTCTTTTCGTGGGGATTGACTAGCCACCGCTGCTGCTTCATGTGTATCTCGGTGCTTGGCACGCTCTTGCGGCGAAGAAGCCTTGCATCCGGTCGCGTGGCTTGGTTGGTGTGGCTGATTTGGAAGCGGCGGCGGTTGTGGATCTTTTCGGGGATTCCGCCACTGCACCTCTCGATTCCTCGACTTCGGTACAAGCTATTTCAAAGCTTTCTGGTGTTCCCGGGATTAGTAGAGGGGAAATTTGCCATTTGGCGGAACTTCTTGAGTGTTGTAGATGGTGATGGTCAGTTTGTACAGCAGTAGAGTTGCAGTTTTTCTGTGAGTTTGTTGTGGAGTGTCGAGGTATCGCTATCTCTTTGGGGCAGTTCTCCTTCCTCCTCACTTGCTTTGTAACATTACCATTCTTTTAATATATTGATGACGTAGTTCTTCAAAAAAAAAAAAAAAAGGGTGTTGCGCACGGAGGGTTGCCCTCCATGGCCCGAGGGTGAAGTGGCTTAAATTAAATTCACACTATGTGACTTGACAATATATACAAGACTAGTTATGGAGAATTCTGTGGAAATTGCCATCTTTATAATATTTTTTGATCCATAATGTTATGCAGTCTTTTGAGCCCAACCCGAGCTATTGCCCACATCATCATGCTTTGGGCCATCTTTTGGTTTTCGGGCCTGTACTGAGGCACGGTCAGGCATAACGATAATCATAGAATAGCTCTTCTCCAGCTTCTATTTTTTCTTTCGCAAATATATCTACTGTGGTCTCCATCAACCATAATGACTTCCAATAAAAACAAGCCATTATAGCACATGGCCTAATGTTTTTCAGCATCTAATAAACATATTTATTACCTTTGCATAGCAATTTGGATTTGGAGAATGATTTGGAAATTTGAGTTTATCACCTTTGCGACATGCATCTAAGACGTACTGCATCAACAAGCACACAAATAAGAAGTATAATCTTCTGCAACAGTATCCTAAATGATGAAATCTTTCGAACATGGTCATTAAGATTAAAGGAAAAAGTGGAATTTTCTCGATTGTAAATCTTCCCTTGTTTATCGGCTTCCCGATGCGATATAAGTTCTCCAAGATACTCTCCAAAATATTCATGTTTTTCTACATTGACTCTGATGCGGTTCTTGCATCCATTCGAGCAACTATAACAAGCTCCACAAAAGAATAAATGGTGTTGGAATACCATTGGATAAAAAATGCTCCCTCTAACTGGGTTCTTACCCACAATATTTTTTATAACATGCGCCATTCCGTAAACAGGAGCATTGTTTTTCATATATAAACAGGCACGGGCATGGGATAAATTGCTTGCAATGCTAGTCTTTGCTATCTGCCACTCTCATCCTGATCAATGGATTGCCTGAGCTGACTTCCAAGTGTATTTCAACGTACAAACCCTTCCTCTCCTTCGGCCATTGTAAATCCTAGATCTTGACTGAATGTCTAATTCCTACACATGTAGAAAGCAACACTCAATCACCAGCTAGTACTATTAGACTACTCGTGCAAAAGACAATGCAAACGATTGCTAACAAACTCTTATGTCTCACACACCAATTCTCCAAATTTCGACTTCCCGGTTATACAATATGCAATCTTGACCTGCCGGTCGCTATATAGAGGCTAGCAGCCTCATGTACACACATATATTCTCCAACTTCTATACAATAGTTCAGTCCTCTTAGCAGATTCCAAGCAATCATACAACTGTATTAGATTATGGAAAATTAAAATTAGCCACTTCAACAACTTTAACATGCAATAATAAAACTATTCAACCAAAAAGGTCTCATTCTAGTATAGTGAATTGGTTTCCTAAACATGACTATTTTCCTTAATTATCGCCCAAAACTTAGCAAGAATTATTCTTATAATATCTAAAGCGTATATTTTGATCAAAAAGCCACTTACCAATTGATAGAGAAGCACAAGTTAACTAAAAGATATACCTGTTTCTACAAAAATTTGGAGTCCTTTCTCGTATAACATGGCCATACAAGCTTCCCGCCTTCTACATTTCAAAATTTGAATGTGTAGGTTGAAGCTTTGTATCCGACTTTCATTTCGAGGCGCTGCGGCTGCGCCTTAACCGGGATCTTTACTTCATCCCAATACAGGCTTTCCGCCCCCTACAATTCGAAATTTGAATTTGTTTATTGTATAAAAGCATGGATTGTAGGAGAATGGACTTTTCGATTTCCATATACACGTTGCAAATTTCAAAAACGAGGTTAGTACGGATGTTCGGTTCACACGAAGCGAATTGTGCTATGGCATACAAATTGTACACCTTCATTTCGCACCGTGTGATCTGGACACGCAGTATGGAAGCTCCAAATGATGTGTGGATAAGGATCCAACTGACTCACGAATATGCTCCAGTCTTCAATCGTAAAAAAGGAGGTCTAAAAAATAAGAACTTAGACCTCGACGTGTTGCGTCTTGCAGGCTCAAAAAGTGTCGACATCTGAGCGGATGGCAGTTTATATCCATTGGATCCGTTGAGTGGCAAGAAACCGCATTTCGGGCGTTTCAAGTTTAGTCCGATTTTGTGGTGACGGTAACTCGGCCTCCCCGGATATTGTGAGAGATTGAGAGAGGATGAAGGCATTCGAATCGAATACGCCTCCTTGAAATGAGCCGCCTCCCATTGTCACAAGAGAATTATAACTTAAACCAGCAGCTCTTTTTCTCGCTTCATTACTCCAATCGTAATGAAGGAAAGGAATGACGGCTTTGGGGAGGGAAACTTCTTTGAGATAATGGCGGGACAAGTCCAAATTGGCGATAGGGCAGCTGCAAGAAAAGATCCAAGAGCTCGAAAGCGCAAACTTTGGGCTTCAATGTAGGTTAAAGAATTTGAAGAAAACACCCCTTGGCTTGCGAGAAAGGAAGAAGCACTTTCGACCGATAGAGGAACTGAAGTTTGGATCAGGTGCATTCAGACATAGAGTCACGGCCACAAGGTCCGTTTACAACACTAGCAAAGGCCAATCAAGATCTGGGAAAACTAGAAGCAATCTTGGTTACGTAGTGAAGAACCTAGCGACAAACAGGGAGATAGTGGACATGATTTGTCAGCCCTACAACTCTTCTCTCAAGAAGATGGTATTGGAAATAGTACTAGGAGAGATCTACAAGAAGCTAGAAACGACAGATGTACAGACTGTTTGTGACGATGTAGGTATCAGTAGGCTTGGTTACCGTTCTCTATTCAAGTCATTCCACGGCGCTGAAAAAAATGGGCACAAAAAGTATTAAGCCCACGTCCATAAATTGTCGAGAATACAAGGGTTACTAGGACAAAGATGGTGTATGCCATATTAGGAGAGATGCACCACGTCGAATGTGTTGGTCCTGCCATAGCCATAAAAGATAAGAATGGCAAGGATTGTTGTGATATAGTTGGAATGAATGAACGCAATAATCTTTGGGTTGACCTGGTTGCTCTCTTACAATTCCTTGTCAAATACTAGAAACTAGTGGTGAGATTGAAGCTTGCATAAAATTGGATGAAATGGAACTGACCAAGCTTGAGAAGTATGAGAGAGTATCCGTTGTCATCATGAATAGAGCAATTGAGAATGCAATTGCACATGCTAAATCAAAGAGCAACAAGAATAATAAAAAAGATGTAGAGGTGATGGACGAGGAGAAGAAGCGTGCCGAAAAATGGTTCTCATGTCAATCTGAAGATGACACCTGGTGGTTAGGTCTCTTTAAAGTTCAAAAAGAAACCCACGAGGTATTGAAATGGGTGTTCAATCAAACTGACATCCCGAGTCTAATATCTAGATTCGACGGAGGGGAAAAATTGCAAGTAGATCACTATGGATCTTACAAAGTAATTTTTCACTTGGCGTCTGATTTAAAAACTGAGAAAGCAATGTACAACATAAGTGGAGGAGGACAAGGAACATGCAAAAGTTGTCTCTGTACTGCAATCATGCAAGGAAGTCAAGTACTGGGAAGACTGTTTCAACCTTGTCCCTTAACCAAGCAAATGCTCCTAATAGAGAAGAAGAAGATCCCAAGTTCCATGGCATTTTCCCCATTCCATTAGAGAGGGTTCATATCTGTACTTTGCACAGCTTTGTGAGAATCATCGACAAGATGATATTTTTGAGCTGCAGATTCGTGTGGAACATTTCAGACAAGAAGAGAAGAGAGGAAGGAATTTGTAGAGTTGAACATGTTCTATTAGAAGCAGGTTTGCATGGTGGCAATGTAAAATTAGAGCTCGATGAGAAACGGGCGGGGAAGAACACGCGGTGCCTCGTGAAGGTGTCAATTGGAGGGTGAAAGCTCGACGCTTCATAAAGAATCATAGAGAGGCTCGAGCGGAAACGGATGGGAAAAAGGTCTATGAATTTGGAAAATTGCTGGTTGATGGAAACCGGCGTTGGGCATTGGGAAAAAAAGGTCTATGAATTTGGAAAATTGCCGGTTGGATCACGAGATCTGCAATGTTAGTGCCGAATAATGGCGCTTTGTTTTCATAGATTGAGGAAAAAAGTCACACACTTTTTTTTGGGCTCATGTATGGAAGCCTAGCAGTGTGGAGTGCATAAGGCATGGAGAAGTCGCATAAACAAGCTAAAATAGCCTTTCATCGTAACACTCAAAGAGGGGGTGGAAATGTGGGAACCAACCCTCTAAGATAGATGACAGAGTGGTTTTATAGAAGGGCGATGGCTAAATACGACAAGAAGGTCGCTTTAAGGAGCAACCCAGAAGTCGTAAACACCATTGGCATAACGCTGAAGAGAAAACGGAAAGTTGCTTGGCAAAATTCTAGGGCCCCACTAGCATCGCAACAGTGGAGATCTAAGAGACAAAAAATCGGTAAAGTATACTTGTAATGTGTAGCATGTTCACATGACGCGAAGTACTTGCCTCCAACCTTGTTTGCACAACTGTAGCTTCGCGTCGTGTGATCTTATTTGTATCATACGGTGCGAACAATGGAGTTCGCTATTGCTTGCATTTATGTGGCTTCGCGTCGTGTGAAGCTTTACAAGATAATAATAAAAAAAGTTACTTTTGATTAAAGTTGTGAAAAATGTTACATTGAAAAACAAAATACAACGACTCATTGTTGCTCCAGTGCAAGCTCTTCTTCACTATCTTCATCATCATCATCATCATCAGCTCCGTCCTCGTCTTCGTCTTCATCTCTTCTCCTCAAGCGAGCAATCACCCTATCCAAACGTTCCTCCAATCTGTCCACCATCTCTTTGTACATGTCTCGCTCCTGTCCCAATAGCACAACGTGTTCTTCTGCCTGAATTAGCAACCTCGTTGCCGTCATAACCACCTCAGTGCAGTTGTTGGGGCATCCCCTCCTGTCCAGCCTTCTATTCAACCGCCTGATTTGCCTCTCCTGGCTACGAAGCATGAGAAGGTTGAATTCATTCTCTTCTTCTTTCTGTTGAATTGTAACGGCATTTTTCTTTAGAAGATCATCTTGCTCCTTCAACCTCTTCATTAGAACACTATGTCAGAAGGGAGTTCTATCCTCTGGCGTTTTCCCTTATGAGCGGTTGAGGATGTGGAGGCCATAGATGACAAATGGGAGGGACGTTAAGATTATAGAAGTGAGGAGCAAAGACTCTAACCGGCAGAAGGAGCACAATGCAAGGACCTCAATTTATACATATTAGCACTTGAACATATTAAACACAGTCGGCTGCTGTCGCACGTATCGAGCGGATTCTGTCGGCTGTCCGCTAGAACACATTAATAACTATTCTAACTACACTGTATCACACCACGCGAAATCTGCACACTCGCTTTAAAACCCTATCAAGGGTTTCGCTTCGTGTGATATGTCTTGTCATTCTCTCTACCACGGATATTGAAAATTAAAAATAGGAAACGTAATATTCGGCACATTTTTCAAAAACTTTTCCCATTGCGAAACAAAATAATTACAAACATTAAAAAAAATACGGGCCCGTCTAGGAGGAGCCCGATGCCTATGATCGCCGGGCAAGCTCTTCTTTGAGGGCAGTGATAATTTTTTTCTGCTCCTCCAACATGATTGCCTGCCCCGCAACCACGTTCTCATACTCTGCAACCTTATCTTCTCGCTCATCGAGTTGAGCTCGGGCAGCCTCGCCCGCTTCGATTGCGGACCTAAGCCTCTCTTGGAGGTTAGATCTCGTGGCGCGCAATTCGCGGTCTATGGCAGCCCGCTGATTGTCGCGCACTAAAATCACCTCCCTATAGAAGGCGGCCTTGTCCTCTGCCGCAACCAGCTTGGCGACGTCTTCATCATTCTTTTCTTTCAGAAGGCGGATCCGTTCCCCCACTTCAGCACGAATGTTCTTAATTTCCTTGACCAGAACCTGAGACAAGATCTCGGCAGGGATGGAACTGGAGCTGGAGGCCATTGAAAGTGATGGGAGAACAGGAGAGATGGCTGAGGGCGGATGTGGTAGAACAGGTGATGGCGCATAGGAGAAGACAAAGGCATCCGACGTTTTATATAGAAACTAGAGATACGTTGAAATCTACGGTTGCGAGTACCATAAAGTTGTGTAATTATCCTACGAGGCGAAATTATAGCATGCAATTAGGTAACGGTAGCCTATGTACGCATCATGGGATCCGTCATATCCTAGCCGTATTGTATGCAGGCCGTACAAAAGACAGTGTTATTGTGGCAGCGCATGCCATGTCCTTGACATGACGTTGTCAACCGCATGCCACATATGTGAGTAGACGTTGTCATCCACATGTCATGTGCTTTGAGTGCTGGCGCTTGCCAAACCTAGATATGACTAATTCGCATTTACGTGCAAGATATCACATAATCTGGCTAGGTATTTGTGTTACATATAGTTTTCTATTAATAAATTAGGAATTTGTACATACAACGAGGTGTACGTTATGGAGATCATACGACGCGAAATCCATTGTTTGCTACCTAATTGCAAGCATGGCATTTCGCATCGTGTGATCTTTCAATAAAACAAAACAAGAGAACAGATAGAAGCAAAAAATAGAGAAAACTTTTCTTTGAAACAAAAAATATATAGATACTAGGGATCTTCATGATCCTCTAGCTGATTTTGATGATCCTGTCGCTGAAGCCGTAAAGCTGCGTTCTCATCCTCTGCAGCTCGGAGCTTCTTCTCCATATCTTTTAACGCATGCGAAATATTGTGGGCAGTTAAAACTGCCTCGGCCCTGCGGCTATTGGCCTCTCGGTACATGGTGAATGTTGCCGCGAGCTCAATGTCTCGCTCATGATGAAGATGCCATGGGAGCAGAAGGCGGAAGGCGGAAGGCGGAAGTAGAAGATGAGCAGAAGGCGGAAGGCGGAAGAGGATCGGAGGTCGAAGGCAAGATAGAAGGTCTTCTATTTATAACATAGATTTCGTAGTAGCTTGAGTCACACGACGCGAAGGATGCCGTCGGTCAGGAAAATGGACCGTTACTTCTCGCGTCATGTGAGGAAAAAGAACCGTTACTTCGTTTTTTCTTCCAAAGAAATATCACACGACGCGAAAGCTCGTGTTCGTCAGAAAATCAGACTGATGTATTTCGCGTGGTGTGAATAAATACAAATAAAATAATTTTTATTGATAATTTCAGTGATACAATCTATACATAAGTAATTTTACTAATACATAAGTAAAGATAGAACTTCTCATTGAAACAAAGATAGAACGGCATGGAGATCACACGACACGAAATCCATTAATTGCTACCTAATTGCAAGCAAGGCATTTCGCGTCGTGTGATCTTTTAATAAAACAGAACATACATTTGAACAAGAGAATAGATAGAATGAAAAAATAGAGAAAACTTTTCTTTGAAGCAAAAAATAGATAGATACAACGGCTAGGGATCTTCATGATCCTCTAGCTGATTTCCATCATCGTCTAGCTGATTTTCATGGTCCTGTAGCTGAAGCCGTAAGGCTGCGTTCTCATCCTCCGCAACTCGGAGCTTCTTCTCCATATCTTCTAAGGCCTGCGAAATACTGTGGGCAGTTTCAACTGCCTCGGCCCTGTGGCTAGTTGCCTCTTGGTACATGGCGAATGTTTCCGCGAGCTCAATGTCTCGCTCATGCAGCAGCGCCCTCGTGAAGGCTAGTCTGTTGACCGCCTCCATATTCTCGGCGACGAGACGACTGTTTTCATCGTGGATCTCCTTGAATCTCTTCATCACCATTACAAGGGTGATGTCCACGGGCAGTTCTGGGCGCTGGGGAGTGCTATCTTGGCGTGGTCGCTTGCTAGAGGAAGATGAAGATGCCATCGGAGCAGAAGGCGGAAGGCGGAAGTAGAAGATGAGCAGAAGGCGGAAGGCGAAAGGCGATCGGAGGTCGAAGCCAAGATAGGTCTTCTATTTATAACATAGATTGTGAGGAATAAATAAATTAATTGTTTTTTTCCAATAATATTTCATTTCTCCGAGAGAAATATCACACGACGCGAAAACCTAGATATGACAGAAAATCAGACTGATGTATTTCGCGTGGTGTGAATAAATACAAGTAAAATAATTTTTATTAATAATTTCAGTAATACAATCTATACATAAATAATTTTACCGATACAAGTTGGAAAATATATAACTTCCAATTTTTCAAGCTTCGTCGTCAATTTCATGCTCTTTCAATCCCCTGCCGCACTGATCCAACAAGGCAATGACTTCCATGTTATCGACCCCAGCTTCCAACCTTGGGTGAGTCAAGCCAACAGCTAAAAAATTTAACATATTGCTCGCCCGCAGACCGGCTTGGTTGTCAAAATATTGTAACACAACATCCCGTCGAATTGCTATCACCCTTTCAGTGTTTGATACCAATTGGGAATGGTTCCCGAACATGCATAATGCACGGATGTAATAGACAAACTCTGCACCTTTTGGACTGAAAGTTCTGCTGAAGACGATTATCTCCCCATTAACGAATCTTGAGATATATCGTAACAATGTGGAGTCCTTCAATCTTTTCTGTCCCCCGCGTGCATGTCGGCAAGAAAAATCATCTACTTCCCAAAGAGAGCTAATGGAGACAGAGGAGATTGCTAACGACTTCCATTATTTCATTGATGGCATTAGGGTTGGCTACATGCAAGAGGGAAATGTAAAGTTTAGTGAGTTCGCGATCAACAAGAAATTGTCTATCGCCTAGCGCTTTGAATCTTGTTTTTTTATTTGTGTTTTTGTCCGATATTTTTTTAGGGTTCCGTATTTTGTCCGATATTTTTTTAGGGTTCCGTACAATTATTTAAAAAAGTTACCATCATATTTACTTTTTTACAATTTATCTCTTGCCAGTTGTCTATTTTTGTCAGTGTTCGTAGTATAAAGCGCCATCCGCTGAGAAGCCATGGCAAGAACTAAGCAAACCGCAAGGATCCATCCAGGTGGTGTAAGGCTAGGTGATTACATTAGTCCGCCTCCTTCATCCACATCTGAATCTGAAGTCTCTGATAGAGATTATCCTCCTCCGACCATGCCTAACAGAAAGATCCGAAAAAGATATCCGCATGACGACGGGTGGGGGGGCAAGCAAAATGGGCAGTAGTAGGGAGGTGCACTCCGTTCGGAGATCGGAGGATGAAAATGTGAGAGATCGCGAGCGTAATAATATGACACCGGATTAATTATTGGGCAACCGCCTCCTTCTTGCTCTTCCCCTCCCTCCTCCTATGGATGCGCCGACCTTCAAATCAAAGGAGGAGGCCCAACGCCGTAAAGGGAAGGCTTACGAGAAATGTGAGGAGATCGGGGCGGAAGAGTCGGCCGGCAACAAAACCTCCAAATGTCGGGGTGAGGAGACGGCCGGAAGAGTCGGGCCGAGCAAAAACCGCAAAAATGCCGAGGTGGGTGAGGGTAGTGGCCGGAAGCGGAAGACGGCCCGGCATTAAAAGCTTTCGAGATTAAGAAGTATCGAAGAGCACCGAGATGGTCATTCCGCCTCCCATTTGCCGCTCGTGGAAAGAGATTCTCGCGCAAGAGTGTGGTGCGATACATCATACCGCCATGCATCTTCAAGCAACCGCCTTTAAATGCTCTTCAAATGGCTTCTAAGCAGCTTGGTGTCGGCCTGTTCGAGGACTCGCAGCTTTGCAAAGAATACATGCCAAGCGGGTGACTGCCATGCCCAAGGACATGCGCCTGGTCTTACACATAAGGGATCCCGAGTACTATGGTCAAAATTTAATGGCTGAATACAACAAGAAGAGAGCCCCCCCAGAAAAAAGGCCGTGAAGTGCCTTTGTGTTTTTTTTATATGTATTATATTCTTTAATGTAATGGCTTTATAAGCTTAATCTCTTAGTCCATTTCTTTCTTAGAAGCCTAGGTTCGCACTTTGTATTTTTTTTTTTAATGTTATACGTGAGGATCACACGACGGGCAGAAAGCATTGTTCTTTTTTTTGCACATAGTAGTTTTCGCGTCGTGTGATCCAACCCTAACCCTAACCCTAAAATGTACGGACAAATCTCCCCACAACGGCTGTGTCCCCTTTCATAATCGACAACGGCTACTTGAGTTCGGTGATGGATACCTTTACCGCCCCTAAACATCTTCTTGCTTTCGCTGCCTTCTTCATGGATTGTTATGTGAAGTTCCCGAATGGTATGCATCCGCCCGCATGACAACGAGGAAGTTGCGCCGACTGCGATTTATCCGTTCTATTGCAAGGAGTTGGACATCATGGCAAACAGTAGCGAGCTTGGATGCTATCGCGAGGTTGCTTTAGCTTTTAGCCGGACTGCTTGGTCTCAGCGCACGTCCTTTGCAGATGTCACTGGCTCGTGGATTCCAAAACCAGCTCTAGAGGAAGCGGCTTCCCATTTGCAAGCAAATAAGACGCGTTTTCAAGAATGTCGTCGCAAGGGCTCCTCGGCTGCGCCCCCTGGGATGCACCTATCATATAGGGGGTACCACATGTGCGTGCAAGGGGTCGCCGAAAACCCCCTTGTATACGCCTTAGAAATCTTCCAAAAACCCCCATTTCAGCCACATATTGAACCAGAGTCACCTGAAAAAAGCCCCCTCGGTAAGAGTATATGTATGCTTCAAGTCCAAAATAAACCCTTTTGGGTCACTCACATGAATTGTACGGCTATAACTATGTGAACCCCCCTTGGCTGCGTCCTTGTACTTAAGAAGGTAAGTTATTTCTCTTTGCCGTTTGCATTCGCTAGTTATTGCATTCTGCTTGGCCAAACCGAAGATACGCTGGAAACAATGAAATCTTTAAGCCAAGGGGGGTCAGTTATGTGTGATGATGCTGACTATGACGTAGAAATGGAGATAGATCTACAACAAGAAGAGCAAGAATGTAGGAGTTTTGGCATCGACGCACTGGCCTTGGGTGAACCAGAGGAGGAAGATGATTCTGAAGGTGATGAGGATGAGGATGAGGATGAGGATGAGGATGAGGATGAGGATGAGGATGAGGATGAAAAGAAGTTGTCTGACATAACGCCAATTTTGGTGGAAGGCAAAGAATACTTATTGCTAAGCGATATACTGAGAAACCCGTCTTTGTTACAAATGTGTGCTAGGGAAGACAAGCTTATCAGTACCTTGGCCGAATGGGTAAACCTAGGCCTAGATTTTGAAGAGGACTTGGACAAAGAGATGTTTGAAGTGTCTTCTTATACCGGCAATGCTATAAAGCTTAAGAAGCCTATGAGAGGCTGGATTTTCGATTTGCTCAAGAGGAGGCGAATCTGCCAACAAAAGAAGAATTCCAGCGTCTCCGTGCAAAGCTGCCAATAGGATCTACAAGTTTGGCAGCCCTTCAGTCAATCGCGGTAGCATAAGCCTCATGGATGAGGAGAAATGTGATGGCCATTCGATTTCTATGGTGGCTGTATAAATGACTTCCTCCCCTCGCCATACTCGAATATCTACCGCATCGGAGTGTCTGTTATGGTCCTCAAACGGCTCCCAAAAAGTTGTGCAGCCTCTCTTTTTCTGTTTCCTTCGTTCTAGTTGACAATTAACGTATAAATATTGTTTTGGAAGAAAGTATCTGAACTTAAAGGAGGACTTAACTACTCGGCACTCTGTTAGTTGACCGGATGATTCGTGGAATCGAACATCCTGTGCTCGGAACAAAAATAAGCCATCCACAAAATCGCGTGGGGAGAAAGCACGCATGTCTTCTGAGCTTTTCAACTTCCCCGCCCATCTAGAATATGTTAGCAAATACCTCAAACGGTGTGAAGATTTTGAAACTCATCCTCACGCCTCCTTTTCGGACATTCCCGCTTGCACCTCGTCACCCAAGCATTTCTTCATTGCAATTACATTGTTCTCATTAGTCCGTGGCTTACAAAGTTCACTTAAAGGGGCAATTCAACCCAAGGCCAAGCTCGGTTTCCGACCTTTACGTTGTAATCATGTCCGTAAAACCAGATGCCTATACCCCGCAAGGTCAAGGCATCCATACCTTGGAAAAGGACAATTCCTAGGTCTATGTGATACACGACAAGTACACTACTAATGCTTTCGGCCGGAACGACATCCACGACGTCTGATAAACATAAAGCACAATAAATTTGTTTGTAAATACGTCTCAACGAAAGAAATGAAAAGATAAGGAGATCACACGACGCCAAAACCGCTCTCTCACGCTAGCTAAGTAGGCGTGCACGGCCGCGTCGTGTGATCCGATTAAGGTAGTTACCATTTGCGGGCAATTTTGGGAAGCTGTTTTTGGTGGAGATTAGCTCTTTGGCCATATCAGAAGGGGTATATGCATGTCGTATTGTTATACTTTCCATTTTCTGGCCGCTAGAATTCAACTTGAACTCTTTTATCCTACCTATCCAATGTGTCCGCACGTCTGATCGCCTTCGTCGTTTAACTCTATGCTCGCCCCTCGTTGATGGCAGCATACTCACCCACGAACCTATTGACACAAAACCTCCCACTTCTTCACCTTGGAAGTTCTGTAAATGAGGCAAGAACACAGAAATTACAGGAGACATGGATTGCAGATGAGGAGTGAAGGTGAAGAGGATGCACGTAGAGGCGCCGGAGTGACAGTACATAAGTTTGGCGCCAAAATTTGACAAGGGAGTTGGTGATGCTGACAGTAGGCAGTCAAAGTCACCATTATTTTGGGCGGCGAAGCAACTCCCGAAAAATACCGGCCATTAAAATGGTTGCAACAAAAGTGCAGTGTTAGCCCTTTGGGCTAAACATATGTATGAGTGGCATAGGCCACATGTATTTATCACATTGGACCACTTAATCTAGGGCCCAGGTTTAGCCCACATATGTGGTAGGTGGCATATGCCACATGTATTTGTCATATTGGACCCCACAATCTATGGCCCAGATTTAGCCTAGATTTGTGGTAGGTGAGATGTCAGTTACGGTTAGGGTTTTGCTCTACTATTTAGAGAGAGCATTTCCTCACATTGTTTAGGTTTTTGCTCACGTTTTGGAGCACCTCCTTTTGGAGTATCAATATGATTCAGTTTTGTTCATTCTTTGCTTTGTTCTTGTTCTTGGAGTTTCTTCCCATCTTCTTTTGTTGATCCATGAGCATTTATGGCAGCCTTGTGGCATCCTGATCATGGATCACTTAAGCAAGGTGATGCCAAGAACCCCAAATATCAACACCGGGCGCCATGCCGGGTCTCTTTTCGCCATGATCAATTTGTTGTTTTTATTTCAAGCATCTCCAAAAGTTATTATGAAAAAAAAATGGTTCTACGATAGACACTTCCTCAGATTCTATCTCTGGTATTTGCCCACTGCAGAAAGGGGCAAAACTGGTTTTTGGCCAGAACATTCTTATTTGTCCACATTTACGTTACGTTCTTCAACGATGAGATTTTATCTATCTACTGATACTTTCTTTTCTGCTAAGCGGCAATACGTTTCTTTTTGGGTACCAAAATTCCATTTCTTGGGCAAGTAAGAAACACTAGAAGAGGCCCAACGGCTCTTCCAAATATTTTCGCAGCATTAATTGTGGGCTTGGGCTCCGTTCTGGGCAGAGTCTATTGAAGCCCCTTTCTTTTTGGTTCCAGACCTGCATCATTGCCAAGCTCTGTTCTTCAAGCCAGCTTAAGCACACAGGCCTGTATTTCAAATCGCGATCAGGGCTATTCTTGTCCTTTCATTGATACATAGGGCTTTTCCTCAGACCAAATCCACATCACCGGCGCTTGTATGCCCTTGCTTCGTCAAGCAAGCCACAAGAACAGATTCCAGTCCTGCCCTGCGGCATCCAGTGTTTGGAAGACAAACAATTATTCTTTGCGCTTGCTTTCGGATCTGGTGAGTCACAACTCATTGATATCCAAGACCACATCCAAGTCTTCTTGGAGTTTTAAGGCCTGCACACAACCTGCCACAACTTTATCTGAACTGCAGCCAAACAAGGGCACCGTCTTGATGCAACATGTACCGCCTATCGTGATTCAACACTCGATTTCATGCTCGCTGAAGCTTTATGCACACAAAGCGAGGTATAATAACGGGGGCACTTCACCCTTTTTGTTCAAATCGACTGCAGGGGATCTTCCTTTCCTCATCAATGATTCAACACATTTGGCTATTCTTGGAGAACAAATAAGCCATCTTATGGCACAAACACAGCAAAGTTTCACAAATAATGCGATCTTTCCACGGGAACATGGTCTTACCTTAGTGGCATGGTTTTGCCTTTGGCAAACAAGCACCAAACAAAATTCTTTTGCATCCGGATCTCAATCTTTCGCATCCAATCTTCGGGGCCATATCATTTGCGGTTCCATGAGATCCAAATAGCTACCATCTTCCTAAACGGCCCCATCGATTTATTATTCAAGAACATTTGCACGCCAGCTTCGCGGCCTACGACAAGCACCAACCGACACATAGTCTATCATCTTATTTTTGTGACCATAAATCAGCCACGATATTTCTCATGCTCCACAGCTGCATGCCCTTGGAGCGAATCATCTGCACAATTTCTCTGCATCCATTCAAGCCTCTTTTTGCAATCACCCATATTTTACGCTTGGCAAGCACCGAATCCCTACAAACCTTGCAATTTATGGCTTTGTTTCGCCCTCTTCATCACGGCCCAACAATGCGTGGCCACATTTCAATCTTCATAGCCTATGGCTTTCCAATCACCGGTCCGGCAAGCACAAAAAAATCTCCACGGGCTATTAGTTGAGACATGGCTAGCAAACGAGCATTTGGCCCGGACATCTTTCAACTTCAAGGCTTTTTGCACGTGTCAACACAAATTCCGCGACCATCGTATGGCTTCCAGTCCTCAGAACCTTCACGGTATGAGAAGTGTGACGCCCAGCTCTGTGACCACAGGTTTTCAAGCAAGCATGACCACAGGTTTTCAAGCAAGCATCAATTCGTTCAGTACACACAGAGCAAGCACCAGAGTTTTCTGAGTTTTTCCGCAGCTACAGCCCGCTAAATTGAATAGAGCTCCATTATCCACAACTCACAGACTCCAAATTTTGAAGCAACACTCTAAAGCGCCCCTCCTTCAAAGTACGAAATATATTTACAAATCTTGCTATGGAACCACCGAAATTTAGCTTCATTTCCATGGCCCCTTTGGCGTGGAAATTTTCTTTGCCTTCACGGCCTGTCACGGTGTGGTCAATCTCTTCAATCACAGCTCACAGCGTCACAGACCCCACGGCGCGGCCCATCCCTCCAGATCTTCAGCGACCCACGGCCTTGTTATGGCTTCACAAAAGTCTCACGGCAACAAGCTTCAAGGCCATAACAGTTCACGGCATGGCTTTGCACCCCACGGCCCATCACGGCATGGCCTCTCTGCCATCAGAACCTCTTCCCGTCATAGCACCAATCTCTTCCGTCAGAGCACACCAGAGACCCCACGGCCCCTCACGGCGTGGCCTCAGCACCTCAAGGCAAACTGTCCGTCAGAGCATCAGAGCTCCACGGCCCATCACGCTTCTCCAATGTTCGACCTTCCACAAGCCCACGGCCATCACGGCGTGGCTTCCAGTCTGCAAATCCTTCCAGCGTGCATCTGCAAAACCTTCGTAGAAGCCCACGGCCATCACGGCGTGGCTTCCAGTCTGCAATATCTTCACATAGCTCCCACGGCCCTCCACGGCGTGGCCTGCTCCCACGGCCCATCACGGCGTGGACGCTCCCACGGCCCGTCACGGCGTGGCCTTCCGCCCTCAGAACCCCACGGCTTGGCCTCAACATCACAGATCTCATGGGCGTGGCCTCTGCGTGAACCACGGCCCCCACGGCGTGGCCTCAACATCAGATACCTAACGGCCTTCATGGCATCAAACCCCACGGCCCATCCTCTGGCGTGGCACATTTCTCTCATGTCAACACATTGTCATCATCCTTTATGACTTTCTTTCCTAGAGAGACTTAGACACTTGAATATTCCACATGGCCCATATTTTTGGTGTTTTCACCTCTTCTAATGTTCAAGCCATTTTTTTACATACCAGAATATCTTGTCCTATCATTATACCTTTGGAGGTAAAATTTTATGCAACTATGACTTCATCACGGCCCAACGGCGTGAGTTCAACAATCTGTCACGGCCCCTCAAGGCGTGATTTTAAGCACAACTTTCAATCAACTTTTGACGCAAGAAGTATCTTTAGCATATTTTTGGCACATTTTGGGGGACGCCTCATCTTTTGTCGCATTCTTGGAGATCTTCTTTGCACCCTTGTACCAACAAACTTCACACAGCCGGCGTGTGTAGGCCTTTTTTTCAGCAATCTTTCATCAACATTCAAGCTTACCTCATCGACCCAACTACAGGGCGTTTGAGAGACAACCTTTTCAATCAATCTCGGCTGTTCATAATACATGGCGGTTGAGCCTCTTTCAAGTTCAACAAATGACGTGAAGATGACTTAGAACCTTCCGCCCCTTCAAATTCAACTCCTTCAAGTTCAACTATCTGCTCAAACTCTTTCAAGTTCACCAAATGGCGCGAAGATGACTTAGGGCCTTCCGCCCCTTCAATCACTTATGTTTCAACTAATTCAAGTTCAACTCCTTCTTTCAACTTTTCAAGTTCAAAAATGGCGTGAAGATGATTTAGGGCCTTCCGCCCCTTCAACAATTTTTGTTTCCTCATTTTTGTTCAACTCATTACAAGACACTTTGATTGGCGCATGTATTCGGAGCTAAGTGGCAAGCTCTATGAGAAGTGGTGACAGCCTTCTCAACATTAGATTTGACTTCCATGGATTTAAAGGAGCTCGTGGCAAGCTCAAGAGAAGTGATGACAGCCTTCTCAACCTCTCATGATTTCTGTACTTCATCGACATTTGCATTTTTGGGTTAAGAATTTTCGGCGACATTATCATTATTTCCCCTCACTTTGGCCACTGTTGTAAATGTTTAACCTGATGTTATAAAGGTTCTACATAGTTTGGTGTGGTGGGGGGGAGTGTTAGCCCTTTGGGCTAAACATATGTATGAGTGGCATAGGCCACATGTATTTATCACATTGGACCACTTAATCTAGGGCCCAGGTTTAGCCCACATATGTGGTAGGTGGCATATGCCACATGTATTTGTCATATTGGACCCCACAATCTATGGCCCAGATTTAGCCTAGATTTGTGGTAGGTGAGATGTCAGTTAGGGTTAGGGTTTTGCTCTACTATTTAGAGAGAGCATTTCCTCACATTGTTTAGGTTTTTGCTCACGTTTTGGAGCACCTCCTTTTGGAGTATCAATATGATTCAGTTTTGTTCATTCTTTGCTTTGTTCTTGTTCTTGGAGTTTCTTCCCATCTTCTTTTGTTGATCCATGAGCATTTGTGGCAGCCTTGTGGCATCCGGCAGTCATGGACTGCTGCTGCAAGGTGATGCCAAGAACCCCAAATATCAACACGCAGGCATCCCCTATGAAAATACGCCATGTGGATGCCAAGCAAGCCTGCTCATCCTTCTACCTCCAACTAATACTGACTTTCGTAAAAAAGGCGCAAACGTGATTGGTCGTGGCGAATCTGACGTGGAAATCTTTAACCCAAGATATGAGCCATTTTAAGACCCCAAATCCGCCCTAATGAGCCGATCAATTGGGCCGTTGTTCGATCTGTTGTTGCACCAAATGTGTGAGAAGTTGTGCCATGGTCCACTTTGTGCTTGAAACTATGGTCCAGCGGGCATCATGTTCTGAAATGGCCAATGCACCACAATCCGTTACATATTGCCTTATTAAACTAATCAAACGTGAAGAATAGAATAGTGTTTTGAGATTGCGAATAAGTGCTGTGCATTTAGTCTCAAACGACTATTTTATGTATGACTAAGTGCATGATTAAAATATGTCACAGAGTCTAGCATTTCATCGGAGTTTAGGCAATCCAACATTAGGAATTTATAGGTGCCTAAGATGCAACAAAAGTCATTAGCATGGCTTAATAATGAGAATTAACATTGCGATGGAGAAGCTTTGATGGATCACCTTTCGTGAAGACTAATAGTTGTGTAAGTTATTCGTGTTGAAAATTGTTGTCACTTTCAATGTTTATTATAACAGTTAATTCAAATAAGCTAGAGAAAAATATCGACGATAAAATAATTGTGATAGATTTTATTACTCGAGACGTATAATAAGCTAGAGAAAAATTGTAGATAATGAAATAATTCTGTTAGATTTTGTTGCTCTAGATGTATAACTCTTTATAGTTTGATGAAATTGTATAACATGTAAATAAAAAGCAACATTTTTCAACAAGGGTTTGCATCTGGGAAGTCTTGGGCAATGGGGTGAGAGGAATTCAAAGGGAAGGGAAATTTTAGCTGTTTGAACAATAAAGTTGTAGTGATCTATAAGACATCAAGGAATCATTGAAAAAACTGAAAAAAGCTTTAGATCAATTGTCAATGGTGACCTATGTTGCAAATACCCAAATTGCTATGCAAAGGTAACAAATATGTTTATTAGATGCTGAAAAACATTAGACCATGTGCTTTAATGGCTTATTTTTATTAGTCAGATCATTATAATTGCTCGAGACCACATATTAGGTATATTTATGAAAGAAAAAATAGGAGCTGCAGAAGAGCTATTCTATGATTATTGTTATGAGCCTGACCGTGCCCAGTATGGGCCCGAAAATCAGAAGATGGTCCAAAGCATGATGATGTGGAAAATAGCTCAGATCGGGCTCAAAAGACTGCATAACATTATGGATCAAAAAATATTATAAAGATGGCAATTTCCACAGAATTCTCCATAACTAGTCTTGTGTATATTGTCAACTAGTGTGGTTGGTTCAATGCATTACATGGTCAATCTTTATGGGTTTGATTTATGGATTTGTGTCTAGTGCTGGCCATGGGTCAAATTGGCCTATCGTTTTGTTTTATAGGAAATTGATAGTGATGCATAAGATGCATATTGCTGCTTTGCTCAATGTGCTTTACTTCAATAAGATTTTGAACGTCGCGAACTAACATTTTGTTGTGGATGTTTTCACATAGGTTATGAATGTCTAGTCTAATTGGATATGTGTTCATTAACGTGTAGGAGTGAATGATGATGGTGCATCAATCACACTTTTCGAGGAATCCATACTCAAGATGAAGACGAGTTGGAGAGAGATCTGCTGCACCTTACAATTGAACAACGCAAAGTGGCAAAATATATTGCATTTGATGGAAGTGGTAGATTAAACAGTCAGATCTATAAGTCTTGTCCATGAATGTATTCTCGTGCTTGGATGAAGAGTCAGAGTTAAATTAGCCAATTATTAATCTTCGATTGAAGAGAACATTGATTTTGGTTGGAGTTATGGTTATTTTACTTATGCACGACTCTACATTGTAAACAAATTTTGTGATTAGTTTTACAAATGATCAAGTGTGATATTAGAGTGAATGTTTAATTTTTGATGCTATTGTTGCCTTAGTTAATAGAGGAAGCAAGCTAATATGCCGTCTCGACCTGTTCAAGGGTGCTGGCATCCCATAGATTACTGAGGAAGCATGTATCAAGATACAGTCTTAGACTGTGGCGGTCTGCCTCCGTTTGCACTTGAATGCACCTGTGCTCCTGCACATTCCATCTGGCCAAGCACTGAGTACTCTTTTCTTGTTAGCAGGCTTTTAGGCGTTCATGCCGCATTGCCACAGTGTAAGTGAGGTTAGAGAGGCAAGTATTGTCCATACTGACCACCTTCTGGAATAAAGGGATGCCACAAAAAATGAAACAGGGGGAAAACAATATGAAAATGTCCCTTAATGTTGAATCCTAATACAATTCTTATATAAATGAATGCCCATACACTTCGTCATATTCATTATCTAGAATGTTCGAATGCCCCTACCCAAGTGCCCGCCATAAACATGACATGTCATTTCTAATAAAAGAAAACATGTCTCAAGGCATATCATTTCGATTAAAAAAAAGGGTCTCAAATCGTATCTTTTATTTGCAATGATGCGTATCTTTTGTTTGCAATGATACATAAACTGTGTTCTGACCACTTGAAAATGCAAGAAGAATCCCAAAGGATTGAACTAAATTGATAATGGCCATATAAGAAGTTCCTACCTACTGAAACTTATGGTCCATGCTCATCCTCGTAAGAATAGGGATTTAATGGCTCATATTGCATGCATAGTAGTTTGAGCCATACTTAGGAAAATGTATTCAAGGCTAGTTTATCAATCTTTACACCGAGTTCAATTTGGATAAGCATGAGTTAGCGATTTCAATTTATCCCTGGCTCAAATAAATATAATGTATAAAATAATAAACAAATTACCAATTTGCCCCTACACAGCTGTAGCCATAACTGGATTTCATCATAATATATCTTCATGACCGGTAGTAACAATCCATTTTCAAGCCAGAATCAACTTTGCTAGTCAAGAATTTAAAGTGCCCAAAATACCTAGAACTTCATCATTGCTGCGTTTCCAAGCCCCTAAAACCCGTACCCATACAAATTTACAAATCGAATTGAAATAAAGTATCACACAACCTGATCTGTCCTGAAGAAACTGGCAGTGCAATCCTTCATTGCTATACTGCGCCGCTTTGTCTGCAACCTTGAGCCGCTCCACCGCTTTACCTCTAGATACAACAAAAAATGCCATAACCTAATCCTATCTTTTTGTTGCATTCAAAAATTGGATAGTACATTTCATTAGCTTACCTTTTAAAAAATATTACCTTGTGATCATGCGCCATATCGGTTTGTCGCTCCGCCAGAGTCTGCTGTCCCTCTTGACTGAAGACGACATTGAGAAAATCCTATTGGAAATGAAAACTCTAAATCGAAATAAGGGAATGGGATAAAAAACGAAATAGAAAATCAAGAGGGAAAAAATGACGGGGAAAAGTAAAAAATTGCTAAAAATATATATTATATCCTAAAAAAAAATCTACTACCTAAAATTTAAAACAGGTAAATAGTGGTGTACGTGGCAAATAAAAGATCATTTGCCTTCTATATATTTCTTTGGCCAAAACAATATTCCGACTTTAATCTATGTAATCGATTTTTAGCGAAATAAACAGGATATTTCGAGGATGACCCCCAATTTAGAACCATACTTGCGAGACGATTCTATAACCATTAGACTAACCTATTTTCACTTTCTTTTTTCCCTCCAAAAAAAAGCCCTATTTTTCCCCATCAAGGATATGATTGCTCACAACATCTGACATAACTAAGGTATCGGAGCTGATTGTAAAAATCTACTGGCTTAATCAGCTACCCCGAAAGATATGGTTGCATTGCATTTAGGAGAGTAGATGCAAGAGACTGATAGATCATAGTGCAAATTGAGTCTGATATATAACAGTCAACATTATTTTGTGTAGAAAATCATATTATTTGTGATGGCTGACTATAAGACTCTTTTCGCAACCATCTACTCGCAGATCCAGGGCATAAGCATGCTACACCCTATCAAAAAAAGTACCATTTAGGAACCATAAAACTACCTAAAAAAGTACCCAACACTGGGTACTGGGTACTTTTATAATATCTCAATAACTACAAATGTTAAATTGAATGCATTCATTTTGGCCTCCAATAGTATTATCTCTATCTTAACCTTGAAACATTGATATGCTTTTGACATTTTATATTGAACTTTTGAATTAGTTTTGACCAAAAGAACAAGAAAATAATACCCAATCCAAAAGTACCTAGTGCTGGTACTTTGGCAGGTTCCAAAAATGGTAGGGTGTAGCATGCATATGCCCTCCAAACATTTGTCCATTTAACCCACCTGGCCATCTGCCCATTTCATGCAATCAGCCATTACGGGCTTCAATGTTTCTAGCGAAACAGAACAAGTTTTGGAAGGATGGATGCTTACAAACAAAGGCTGATGATCCAGTTCCTTGTTTCTTGTTCTTGCTTTAAAGTAGCCCATAGCATTGCCGATATTGGCAAGGGGTTCAAATCCCCATCCATAAAAATTCTGAGCAGTGCAGAGAATAACAATGGACAGGCACGAAAAAAATGGAGTAGCCCAGATTTATATTTTCTTCCAATTCAATCCACCCTGCTTGCTTTTGCAAGCAAACGTAAGTTATATCTTAAGAATTCGTTAGTCATCTGTAGATTCTGAAATTGAAAATGGCAAACATTGGGCTTCTGCAAGTACTTAGTAATTCCGTCCGGTAGAATAAGCCACCGAATATTCCACGGGGAGAGAATATTATGGTATGTGATTCCACTGGGCGGGATCAATTCCGAATGGTGACTCCATCTGGTGGAATCTATCACGAGTGATTCCACCAGGCGGGATCAATTCCGAATGGTGATTCCATCTTGTGGAATCTGTCACGGGTGATTCCACGGAGGTGAATACTACAGAATGGTGATTCCATCTGGTGGAATCAATCACGGGTGATTCCACCAGGCGGGATCAATTCTGAATGGTGATTTCCATCTTGTGGAATCTGTCACGGGTGATTCCACGGAGGTGAATACTATAGTAAGTGATTCCATCTGGCGGTATCAATTCAATATGATTCCGTCGCGTGGAATAACAAGCGATGATTCCGTCTGACGGTATTTTGCGGATGTGATTCCGTCAGAAGGTATAAAACGAACGGCCAAGATGGACCCCGGATGATGACCGGGATCCATCGGAAGGTACATCGCGTCGAATACGAATAATAACGGGTCTCCTCGAACGGATCCCGTTTTCGAAGGGTTAATGATTTCGCGGGAGAGTAGTCGGTTAGTGATTTCGCGGGAGAGTAGTCACTGTGATGGAATCACTAAGACCAGGGTAAAGATATTTTCACCGGCCTGCCTTTATCCTACAAAAATTGCTAGCACCTTTATAGTGCACGCTCCCAAACTGAAAAATGTTAGCCACAAGCTACATTGCAACAAGTTATAGATAGGTATGAGGAGCGATTCCTAACGGGTTCTGTTAGATCTGGTACAGAGTAGCCTAGATCTTTGGAGTAGGTTGTATTTTGGTTTTAAAATAAAGCTCTTTTACAAGCACAGCTATGGCGTTGATCCGGCGAAGGACATACCAAACCATTCTAACAGATTCTTCGGAAGACAACTCATAACTTTTGTTTAATAAAACATATGGGTCAATGCCCATTCCATCATACAAGAAGCTTTGGCTATGGCTCTTAGAAGATCATGCCTTGCCAGATCTGCTGCCATAGCTATACTTAAGCTTTGAGAAACATACAATAAAATAAAAATGAAGCTTTTTATTTTTCACAAATCCAATAAACTGCTTAGCAGAGAGATTGAAAGATGTTTCCTTTTGAGCTATGGTAGATTTCCTTGCCGGCTTTATCACCATAGTCAAGCTCGAAGAACAGAGGTTCAAATAAGATCTGTAGCTTCACAAACCCAATAAACTGTTTCATCTGATTTTGGATTTGATCACGAAAAACCTGTAGTGTTTAAGCTTGATCTTTGAGTTTTTCGAGACGGACTCAAGAATAGAGAATCATTCCCCATTCTTATATTTACATTGAATAATGTGCAGGTCAATCGTGAAAAAAGAAGTAGCAGTGGCAGACGAAAAAAGAACCATCTGAAATGGCCTTGCGCAGGAAAATGCCGTTCTCGTGCCGCTGCCAAAATGGGTACTTTGATTCACCGGAGTAGCGATGGAGGCTGAAGCTTTTTGGCACAAATCAAACCCAGAAATAGAAGTGTTTATATTTGATGCTCCATAGCAGCAGAGGCCTGAGTTATTGCTGTATCCGAAATCACATCCGTAAAATACCGCCGGACGGAATTACCGCCCTTTTATTCCATGGGACGAAATCACCATCCGAAATATCGCAGTAAAAATTCAAATTTTTGATGTCCTGTTCTTCTAGGAGGTTTTTCAACAAGTGCAGGCTATGATGGGTCGCTCTGGCAATAGATGGCGATTGAACAAGCTCGGGTTGAGGAGATCTTCCTTCTTTTCTTGTTCTTGTTTTATTTTCTTCTATAGATCCGGCAGCATGGCTATGGCAAAAAACAGGGGGCGTTCTTCCGAGTGGGTGCGTGAGAGCCCTTATTCATGTTCCTTCTTCCTCCGACATAGCTGCCCCACAAAAAATAAGTCTAATCTGCTCTCCAGACCTATAAATTTGCGCAGAAATAGACCCAATCTGTGACGAAATAGAGGCAAATCTGCCACTTCTGCCCCATTTACTATTTTTCCACCCCAAGCTGGGCTATGGAGTTCCGGCAGCCCAGTACTGTGGGTTCTACCACTGCCCCTACCACCATAACCACCAGAACGGACTATAGTCAAAAAATGGCCGGGATAAAAAAATGCCGGAGTAATGTAGATTTGGAGGTTGATTCCGGTGGGCCATTAGCCCCGGGCAAGGCTTTTTAGGTTCTCAAACCCAGCTCGGTTCCGGCGATTTAATATGAGTTTAAATAGTGATGGGTCCAGTTTTGTTTGCTCGCCCACCAGTTCGTGTATTTCTGATTTGACATTTCTGGATTATGGGCTTGTGGGCGAGTCTAGATCTTCATCTTATAATCAGTAAATCCGGCCCGGTGGTGCGGATTTGATGATGTCTTTAAACTCTGGAAGCAACAATGCAAGCCCTGGCTATGGCGATTCTAGCCTGCTCCGGCCTTTTTCCTACCAGGCCCAACCATTGGGATATGGATACCGATCCACCTCCGGTACAACATTTTTCTTTCAACTCTAGTACATTTTACTCCGACCTGCTTAAGTTTGTGTTTGAATTTAGGTTCGTTTCTGCAAGGAAAAAAAATTCTTCACGATCTTTGACTTCTGTGTTTCATTTGGGTTCGGATCTTCTGCTCAATTTCGAATTTGCTTCCCATTTTTTTACTCACAATCTACGCTATTTTTGTGTTATGATTTGGGGTTTGATTGCTTGAAGGATTGCGTGAAGGATTGCTTGCTGAAAACTGATGGCATCAGCTATAAATCCGTTCCCAAAAATTGTCAGAAGCCATCCCTGGTTTCTGCAATCAGCCATTACGGGCTTCAATTTTTCTAGCAAAACAGAACAAGCCTTGGAAGGATGGACGCTTACAAACAAAGGTTGATGATCATGTTCCTTGTTTCTTGTTCTTGCTTTGAAGTAGCCCATGGCATTGCCGATATTGGCAAGGGGTCCAAATCCCCATCCATAAAAATTCTGGGCAGTGTAGAGAATAACAATGGACAGACATGAAAAAAATGGAGTAGCCCAGATTTATATTTTCTTCCAATTCAATCCACCCTGCTTGCTTTTGCAAGCAAACCTAAGTTATACCTTGGACGATAAAAGAACCTTCCTTCCTTCCTTCCTTAAGAATTCGCCGTTCATCTGTAGAAATTGAAATTGAAAATGGCAAATATTGAGCTTCTGCAAGTACTTAGTGATCCCGTCCGGTAGAATATGCCATCGAAAGTTCCACGGGGAGAGAATATTATGGTATGTGATTCCACCGAGCGGGATCAATTTCGAATGGTGATTCCATCTGGTGGAATCTATCACGGGTGATTCCACTCGGGATCAATTCCGAATGGTGATTCCATTTGGTGGAATCTGTCACGGGTGAATCCACGGGGGTGAATACTATAGTAAGTGATTCCGTCTAGCGGTATCAATTCAGTGTGATTCAGTCGCGTGGAATAACAGAGCGGTGATTCCGTCCGGCGGTATTTTGCGGATATGATTCCACTGGAAGGTATAAAATGGACGGCCAAGATGGACCCTGACGGATGGCTGGGATCCATCAGAAGGTAGACTTGACACGGTCAGGTACGAAGGAACGGATCCCATTTCCGAAACGGATCCCATTTTCGAAGGGTTAGTGATTTCGCAGGAGAGTAGCGACCACCAGGCTCAGGATACTCTTACCCAGGATTGAGGGATCCCGGAGGTGTGATCCCGGAGGACGGCATCCCGGGAGGACGTGTGATCCCGGAGGACGGCATCCCGGGAGGACGTGTGATCCCGGAGGACGGCATCCCGCCGTTAACTGCACATTTAAAGGATACATAGCGGTTAAGTAGGCCATTTTTGGCAAGATTGGGGCAGCGCCATCCCATGCGCCGCCTCCCTCCTTCCTCCTCTGGCGATACCGATCCTATCCTCCCACCGGATTCCACCCACCCTAGCAGGCGCCTACCCGGATTGGAGGAGAATCGAGCAAGAAAAGCCACACAAAACTTCCCCTGATTTTCCCCTATAAGGGTTCACTTTTTTGCTTGCTATTCTTTGCAGGTAAAGGGATCCGTCCTCCCGGGATCACACGTCCTCCCGGGATGCCGTCCTCCGGGATCACACCTCGGGATCCTTCAATCCGGGGTAAAGAGTATCCCGAGCCCCACCACCATGCTATGCCATGGAATCAATAAGTAGGGCTCATGATAGTCTTACCTCTGGTTTCGGGATCCGGTCGCTCTCGGTATCACGCGAGGGGCTCAGCCGGAATCCGTTCCGGAGGACCCCGTTTACGCGTCTTGACACCGTGAGGGTCACACGCATAAATCTGGGCCGTCCGGCCATGCACATCATCAGAGCCGTCCGTGGTGTTCCCGCCTCGTTATCACCAGCGCTGATCCAGCCCTCGGAATCCGCAAGCGCTGAGCCAGCCCTCAGGGATCCGCAAGCCACAGCCGATAACCCAGCGCCCCGATATCAGCCCGTGGGTGTGATCCCCTCCTCGGGGATAAGCCATCGGTGGCGATATCGGCCACCGATATCACGCCACGATCCGGCCTCGGGATCACCACCATGGCCGGCTGGTAGCGACGCCGAGACCGGAAATCCCGACCTCGGGATCGCAGGCAAGCCGGGCGTGATTCCTTCCTCGGGATCACCCATGAGCCCGATATCGGCGGGCCGATATCGGCGGCGTTATCCACGCCTCGGGATCACTACCGTGGGGCGATGTCGGCGATCCGATATCCGGCGTTATCCCGCCTCGGGATCACCACCTCGGCCGTGATTCCTTCCTCCGGGATCCCCACGTCACGATTTGCATGAAAATCGACGGCGGCTAGCGGCGTGGAATGATCGTGGCGGCTTTTTGAACATGTCGGCCCATGCACGGACCAACCATCCCGATCTGGACACCGACGCCGAAACCACCCTCCGGCTTCGAATTTCTCTGCAGGCTACTGGCTGCTGCACGACGGATGTTCGGCGGCCCCTTGCGACTATGGACGTTTGGGGGGCTGGAGGAGAAGATAGTACAGTATTTATCTCGCTTAAGATCATTTTTAGGAGGTAAAACGTATATCCGAAGTTCCCTTTCGCCATTCCCAGTTTGCGTCTTTGAAATACATGTGGAGTCACCCCTAATGGCATTTTCGACCACAAAGAACATATTAATCGGTTTCCGGAAGAGCACCAAGTTCATTCGCATGTGGAGGTGGAGAAATGCTTGTGTGGACCTGCTACCTCCCAACAAACCCGGGTTGAAGACTTCATTCTTGGAGAGCAAAGAAATTGTGTGGCAATCGCAGCCTTCTACTTAAGGAGTTCCAATCAGAGGGGTGCTAAAGAGGCCAACCAGGGATTCTTATTTGACTATGAAAAGGTATGTATTTAAAAACCCTATCCTCTAGTTTTTCATTTGTTGTTGTTGTTGTTGTTGTTGTTGTTGTTGTTGTTGTTGTTGTTGTTGTTGTTGTTGTTGTTGTTGTTGTTGTTGTTGTTGTTGTTGTTGTTGTTGTTGTTGTTGTTGTTGTTGTTGTAGTAGAAAACATTGTAGCGAAGTATATTTAATTCTTAGATGTACATGCACTACTTTCATGCACTAATTTTGAACACTCAAAATAGGTGCTTGGTGCACATATGGTCCCCGTGACAAGACTTTGAACACTCAATGGTTGCCGATGGACCACGCCAACCGGCACACGCAGAAAAGAGTTGAGAGGGGTGAGATTGTGCGTGGGGCTGCCAATGCCATTTTACCATTAGGCAACTCTACCTTCTCCCGAATGCTCTCAAGTTACTTATTATGGGTTTGAGCATAGAAATCTCCAAGGTGAGCCTTGCCATGGTAAATTTGTTGGCGAGAAAGGTATCGATTCAAGCTAGCACCGTGGATCTCCACGGGGAATTGAGGGAATGGGTTAGAGAAAAGCTCGTGCATTGGCACACCCCACGGTGTTATGAACATGCACGAGGAGAGGTGGAGATTTAAAGTAGATGTGCATGGCAAGGATAGTTTGTGTAGGGATGACATCTTTGAAGATTCGGATGTTTACAACATTGAGAAGAGTGTTGTTAGAAACACTTGGAAGCTACATGAAGACCTTCCCACTAGCATCAACATGTGGGTGCAACAACATCTAGAGTCCTGTTCTTGTATGAACATGGTGACATCGCTCCAATTGGGAGTGATGACCCAATCCAAAGAGAGGCAATGCTGAAATTTGGAAAGAATAGGGCCATTTGCATGGATGCAACCTTCAAAACTAATGACAAGAGGTACACTCTAAGAGTTCATTTCCATTCTAGATCTTTTCCATAGTCACTTTAAAATGGCTATTGCGGTTGGTTTCAATCATGCAATGACATCTATTGGTTTAAAATTCAAGATGCAATGACAGACTATTGGTTTCAATTATGCGGGTACTATCTTTTTACACTCATTGCCTTCGATGACCATTGCAATGGCATGCCATTGGCATATGTCATAACCAATTCTCAAAAAAAGTAGGGCTATAACTAAGTGGTTGAAAGCACTAAAGGATTCATTATGCGGATGATCCGGATGGCACCCTTCTTGCATCATAACCGATCTTTGATCTTTGAAATCAAAGCGTAAAAAATGTAAGTGATGCCCGGCAATTTTCCCCAAGTTATACATACTTTCTAACACTAACACTTGTAGGTTTTCCCAAACGCGTGCTTTTGGCAAATATGCATTTGGCATGTGAGAAGAGCCCTGGATTAAGTGGCTAAGCAAAAATGTAAGGAGTAAGGTGCATAGAAATGAAATGTTCAAGGAGCTAGGGAATATAATGTACAAGACAGAGGGTCCCATAGGGGACAATGAGTATGGTCATGAGTACGCGGGAAGCTGTTAGGAAAGAGGCTATCAAGAGATTGGAAGAGTTGGTGAGGAAGTATCCTCAATACCCTAAATTGTCGTCCTACATAAGTAAGGAGTGGACTAAGAACATCTGTGAATGGGTATTGGCTACAAGAATGTACATGCACTCCAATCAAGAGACCAATGCTGCCATAGAGGCATGGCATGCTTTGCCCCTAAGTTAGCCTAGGCATATGTAAACGCGCACTTCGAGGGAGAGAATTGACTGGTTGCTCTACATTCTCACTAACAATGTGGAGACACACATGGCTTATATGAGGTAACATTTACATATCACTATTTACCTTGCAAATTTACCTTGCAAATGGTTGATATATAGCTATGTTCTAGGTCTATGAAGGAACATGGATTTGTAGTGAACACCTCCACGAGGAACAAATAGTAGAGTCGCAATTAGAGGCTGGAGAATTGCCAAACGAACAAGTCACAATTACCAACCCGAGGAGGGCGAGGCTGAAGTGCAAACCGAACGCACTCTTGGGCCGGGGCCTGTACTTTGTTCTTTGGAGCACACAAGAATTGGGCATGTTGTGATTGCCCTTGGGGAGCCAAGGGTAATCTATGTAAGCATCAGTGAAAGTTATGCAAATGCTTGGCAATTCTGGGGATCAAGATCTCTTACAGTGTTTGGGTTCCCAATATGGGACAATAGGTGGGGGCATGGACCACCAGGCAATCTGGCCCGTGCAAGAGAGTTGTGGAGACCGGGGATCTGAGGTGCTTGAGATAGCACGCCTAGGGAAGAGTCTCCCTTGCAAACAAGCGATCAAGTGGACTTGAACAAGACTTCGGGCCTCCTTGGAGGCGAATTGCTAGAGTGATGTCTAGGGCTCAAAAAAGATCCTAACATTTTAGTTGCAACTGATTCTCTCATGAGGCAAACTTCGACTTTAGACTTGAGAAGATGGATGACATAGTTGGCACGAGCACTAATATATCAACTCTACCCAACTTACCTTGGAGGTGAATTGTGGTACTAGCTTGTCACGGCCCGAAGCCCTGTTATAGAACTTGGAAAACATAAGGTGAAGAAAGCAAGGAAGAGTTGGAAGGAACTTCAGATGGAGGCTTCATGCAAGGCACCATGATTCCCAAATTTCGACACGAAACATGACTCTCGAATCGAACATGACTTTTATTTCTCAATCTTTCAATGAATATCACTAAATGTAATGTTTAAATGTTCTAAGGTAATGGTAAATGGTAAATGGTAAATGTTATGTAATGGTAAATGTTTCCCCCCAAGGTATCATGGTTCTAAGGTTATCATTTTAATCCCGTCCGCCTGCTGGTGATCCCGGAGCATGGGATCACGTGTGGTGATCCCCACCTCCGGGATCACGAGCAGGCGGACGGGATTATTTTTTAATTTTTTTTCACCTAAGGTACAATGGTTCTAGGGTTATCAATTTAATCCGTCCCCACTGCTGGTGATCCCGGAGGATGGGATCACGTGTGGTGATCCCCACCTCCGGGATCACCAGCAGGCGGACGGGATTATTTTTTATTTTTTTTTCCCCCAACGTACAATGGTTCTAAGGTTATCATTTTAATCCCGTCCGCCTGCTGGTGATCCCTGGAGGATGGGATCACGTGTAGATCCCCACCTCCTGGATCACCAAAGAACTGACGGGATTATTTTTTATTTTTTTTTCCCCAACGCATAATGGTTCTAAGGTTATCATTTTAATCCCGTCCCTTACTGGCCGGTGATCCCGGCGTGTGGTGATCCCCTCAGGGATCTCAAAGAAGGGGCGGGATTCATTTTTAATTTTTTTTCCCCTAAGGTACAATGGTTCTAAGGTTATCATTTTAATCCCGTCCGCTGCTGGTGATCCCGGAGGATGGGATCACGCGTGTAGTGATCCCCACCTCCGGATCTCCAAAGAAGGACGAGATTCATTTTTTTTTTTTTTTCTCCCCTAAGGTACCATGGTTCTAAGGTTATCATTTTAATCCCGTCCGCCTGCTGGTGATCCCGAAGGATGGGATCACGTGTGGTGATCCCCACCTCCGGGATCACTAGCAGGCGGACGGGATTCATTTTTTATTTTCTTTTCTCCCCCTAAGGTACCATGGTTCTAAGGTCTATTTATTTCCTAATGGTTTAATTCAATTCATTTGCATGTTTCAAATGGATCATAAGTTACAATGGGGCCTTACAATGGCCTAAAACTGACATTCTAATTCCGAATCATTCTGAATCAACATCAAGCACTGTTGCGGATCTGCATTTTTAGCATTCTTTAGATCATCTGCTTTTTCGTGGCATTGGCCATCAACCTGAAGCCTCGCCCCCGGGCCAGGGTATTCTTCGTGGTGAAGCCCTTAGCTCTTATACGCCCTTAATCTCTTCTTGTTCTGGGGATTGAACCTCTTGGTGGGATTCAATCGAAAGCAATATCTTTGAGGCGGTCGGCAATGGCCAAGCCGAAGCCTTCCATTTCCCCATTCCAGCTTCGTTAATGGAGGTATTTAGGCTGATTTCCCGGTTAATCGACTCCTCCACCATCGTAAAATAACATAACCGGTTAGAATAAGACTAAAAATAGACTTTAACAACGGATCTGCCCATGGCGCTTACCTTTAAATACTGGGCGGCAATGTCTGACGGCGGCCCTCTGGATTCCAATCGGGCCCTTTCCAATCGGTTCGGCCGGAAGGGCAATCGATTCTTAAGCGCCTTTAGTTCGGACATAGCCATCGCACCACTGTGCTCCCTTCCTCCGGAATCCCCCACCGCACACGTGGCGACTCGCAATTGGGCCCGTACGAATAACTGGCGGTTTTCCCGCTCTCCGGTTACACCATTAGTGGATGGCGCATTTACACCCACCTAGGCCGCCAGGCATTAATTCAAACCAATGGCATCGATTGAACCACGTGGACGGCCCCCGGCTTTCGTCAAGGCAGTGGTGATCCCGGAGGAGGTTTTCACCGAGAAGGACTTTCGGGGATCCCGGAGGTCGGAATAAGCCCCAAGCGATAATCTGCATCCGATATCGGGCCAACGATGGCGATCCTCGAGGAGGGGATCACCGCTGCCGATTCTGATGATCCCGGCGAAGTAATCACGCCCGGGGGGTATCGGTGATCCCGGAGGAGGGATTCACCACGGCTGATATTGGGGCGCCAAGCATCGGCCGTAGTCCTTTTCCTCGATCCCTGAGGGCGATCTTCCCGTCCCCAATGCCGGCCCGAAGCCGGGCCATGGTGGTGATCCCGAGGTCGATCGTGGCGATACGGTGGCCGAGCATCGGCCACGCCGATGGCAATCCCTGAGGAGGGGATCACACCCACGGCCGATATCGGGCGCTTGTTATCGGCGGGGCTTGGTGATCCCGGGCGGGATCGGCGTCGATGATTCCGGGGGGCTGATCGGCGTTGATAATCTGGGGCGGGGAACACCGGACTGGCCCGGATGTGTCGGCGGGGCGGGCGGCCTGGTTATCTTGAGGACCCCCTCCGTGTGTATTAGGTATTCGATGCGAAACGGGGGGTCTGAAACAGATCCGTCGAAGCCTGGCGGTGATACGGAGGGCGGTTTTACCTCCCGGATCCCCCAAAACGGGGTAAGACTATCCCGAAACCAATAAGTAAGACCGGGTAAAGCTATTTTCACCCGGCCTTTTATCGGCGTCGAAATATTTTACCCCGGTTATTGTAGTTCGCCGCAAAAATTCCATCCCGCGGAATCCGGACCCTCCGGGAACGGGATCCGTTCCGGAAGGCCGTTATCCGTGCACCGATTAATGTCGGTGTACCTTCCCGATTGATCCCAGCCATTCATCTAAAGGGTGCATCCTGACCGTCCATTTTATACCTTCCGGCGGAATCACCTCCGCAAAATACCGTGGGACGGAATCACCGCACTTTTATTCCATGCCACAGAATCACTATCTGACTAAAAATTCAAATTTTGACGTACTGTTCTTGTGGAGGTTTTTCGGCTATGGCGGCTTGCTCCGGCTGGGGTTTCCTTCTTTTCTTGTTCTTGTTTTATTTTTGCTTCTACAGATCAGGAAGCATGGCTATGGCCGAAAACAGGGGCGTTCTTCCTTCTCGCTGGAATGGGCCTTGCATGAAACAGAGCCAAAAGAGTTCTAATCTCTGTGTTTTTGGGCCTCGTAGGTCAAAACAGGGGCGAAAACAGGGGCGATCTGTCCATATTAATGCGGCAAGATTACAGGGGCGGCTGGAAAATCTTGATGCATACAACAATAATTTCTTGGGTCCTCTGCCACCGGAGTTGGGGAAGCTTCAAAATCTGAAACATCTTCATCTGGGTGGGAGCTATTTCGAAGGACCCATTCCTCCAGAATATGGAGAAATGAAGCATCTCAAATATATGGCTCTTGCAGGCAACTCTTTATCAGGAAGGATACCTCCGGATCTTGGCAACCTTTCTCAGCTCCAATATTTGTATCTGGGTTACTACAACACGTATTCAGGAGGGATTCCACCGGAGTTTGGCAGATCGAATCTGATCAGATTAGACCTCTCTTACTGTACCCTCAATGGCACGATTCCGACCGAACTGGGGAATTTTTTTGCTGGTCCTAGTTCTGGGATGTTTGAGTATCTGGTTTGATCATGCACGACCTGCATTGCTATGCATGAATTCAGATTTGCAGGGCATGAAGGATAGTCAAACATGACTGATGAAAGGGTTTCTAATGCGGTATTAACGCTTGGTTGCCGCCTAGAGTTTGGCGCCCGATTTAGGGTCACATCCTTCCTCCTCTTCATTCTTTGCCGGCTTTTGCAGCTCTGTTTCATAAAGACAAGGACTTTTCTTCTTCCTCTTCTAGAGAGGATTTTACCACGAAAGGCCCATTCACTGGGCTCGTAATCTGCGTTACGGGATTATCAAAAGGTTATTTTGATCAAAAGGTTTTTTGTTCTTGCTTTAAAACGGGTATGTTTGTTGTTTTTGTTCTTACTTTGAAGCAGCCCATGGCATTGCCGATAATGGCAAGGGTTCAAATCCCCAACCGTAAATGTTCAGGCGGTGCAAGGGGTTCAAATCCCCAACCAAAATGTTCGGGCAAATCATAACAATGGACATGCACACCCGGCTTGTTTTTCAACCATTGGTTTAGTATTAATTTTCTTCATGATCTTCAAGTAACATAGGCTTTGAATCATGGATCTCATCACTCAATATTGGGTCTTAGGCTTCATGATCGGTCTTCCCAGCTTCATGATCTTCAAATAACGTAGGCTTTATGAGGAGTGATTCCATCCGGCGGAATCACGACGGTGATTCAATTCGACGGAATCACTAAACCGTGATTCCGCCCCAATAATAGCGGTTGTGATACCGATCGGCGGAATGCATTCGCAGGTGATTCCATGACGAAGAATCTTACATTTGTGATTCCACCGAGCGTAATTGCATGGTTGTGATTCTCACGGCGGAATAGCAAGGTTGTGATTCCGTCTGGCGGAATAATACGATTGTGATTCCGTCTCGCGGAATAAATAATACGGTTGTGATTCCGTCTGGCAGAATAACACGATTGTGATTCCTTCTCGCAGAATAAATAATACGGTTGTGATTCCGTCTGGTGGAATACATGAGCGGTGATTCCATCTCGAAGAATCGTAAATTGGTGATTCTATCTGGCGGAATAGCAAAGTTGTGATTCCGCCGAAAGGTATAAATGACCTGAAAGCGACCCTGTCAGGTACTAATAACGGGGGCTATAGTACAGATAACGGGGTCTCCGGCCTGGTGATTCCGCGGGATGGAATTTTTTGCGATGGAATCACAATAACCAGGGTAAAAATATTTTGTTCCGCCTTTATCCTACAAAAACTGCTGGGTAAGACTATCCTGAGCCAATAAGTAAGACCAGGGTAAAGCTATTTTCACCAGCCTGCCTTTATCCTACAAAAACTGCTGGCACTTTTATAGTAGCACGCTCCCAAACTGAAAACTGTTAGCCACAGGCTACATTGCAACAGATTATAGATAGGTATGAGGAGCAATTCCTAACGGGTTCTGTTAGATCTGGTACAGAGTAGCCTAGATCTTTGGAGTAGGTTCTATTTTAGTTTTAAAGTAAAGCTCTTTTACAAGCACAGCTATGGCGTTGATCCGGCGAAGGGCCATACCAAACCATTCTAACAGATTCTTCAGAAGACAACTCATAACTTTTGTTTAATAAAACATATGGGTCAATGCCCATTCCATCATACATGAAGTTTTGGCTATGGCTCTTAGAAGATCAGGCCTTGCCGGATCTGCTGCCATAGCTATACTTAAGCTTGAGAAAACAGACAATAAAATAAAAATGAAGCTTTTCATTTTTCACAAATCCAATAAACTGCTTAGCAGAGAGATTGAAAGATGTTTCCTTTTGAGCTATGGTAGATTTCCTTGCCGGATTTGTCGCCATAGCCAAGCTCGAAGAACAGAGGTTCAAATAAGATCCGTAGCTTCACAAACCCAATAAACTGTTTCATCTGATTTTGGATTTGATCACGAAAAAACTGTAGTGTTTAAGCTTGATCTTTGAGTTTTTCGAGACGGACTCAAGAATCGAGAATCATTCCCCATTCTTATATTTACATTGAATACTGTGCAGGTCAATCATAAAAAAAGAAGTAGCAGCGGCAGGGACGAAAAAAGAACCATCTGGAATGGCCTTGCGCAGGAAAATGCCGTTCTCGTGCCGCTGCCAAAATGGGTACTTTGATCCGCCGGAGTAGCGATGGAGGCTGAAGCTTTTTGGCACAAATCAAGCCCAGAAACAGAAGGGTTTATATTTGATGCTCCATAGCAGCAGAGGCCTGAGTTATTGCCAAGCTGCAAATTTCTGCCCAATCTTTTCATGAAATCCGGCGGAAAATAGACCTCGCCCGAGAGCCCATTATTGCTCAGATCAAGCTCGTATAGATTAGAAAGTAAGCTCAGATTCGACGGGACTGAACCTGTTAATCTGTTTGAATTCAAACCCAAAAACCTCAAACTTGTAATGCTCGCAATCCCCTGTGGAATTTCGCCCTCAAATTTTGAAGCACCCAGATCTAAACTGATCAGATTCTGCAGATTTTTCCATTTATCAGGAAGAGGCCCTGCCAAATCTGTATTCTTCAGATAAATTTCTTGTAAGCTGTTTAATCCGAGAAGAGGGGTCGGAAAGCTACCGTTTAATCTGTTATTGCTCAAATCCAAAAAAGACAGAGATGTAAGCCCTCCAATCGAAGCCGGAATAGCTCCCTGCAGATTGTTATAGCTCAAATCCAACTTTTTGAGCTTAGAAAGCTGCCCAATCTGTTGAGGGATGGAAGAATCCAAGTTGTTATTGCTGAGGTCAAGGATGATCAGATTTTTCATGGCTGAAAGCTCGGCAGGGATTGCTCCGGCAAAGCGGCTATGGCTAAGAACAAGCTGCTGAAGATTTTGAAGCCCGCCCAACTCCGGCGGAATGGACCCATCCAATCCATTTTCAACAAAAACCATCCTTTCCAGATTAACCAGATTCCCCAACTCCGGCGGGATTGAACCCACCAAAGCCGAATTATATCGCAAAATCAAGCTCTGCAATGAAGCATTCAAGCTTTGAAGCACCGGACTCAGAGCTACCGGAGCTCCGGTGAAGCATTTGTAAAACGTTAGGCTCCGTAAATGCGTAAGCTTGGCTATGGCGGAATGGATTGAAGCATTGGGGCTGCAGGGCGGAGTGTTGATTTGAATCTGCCCAAAACTGAGAGCTGTGAAATGGATTAATCCGGCTCCATCTACGTCGCAGGAGAGCCCCTCCAATGCATTGATTCCGCAGGGATCCGGCAAAAGGGCTCTCCAATCTGATTCAAAACTTAGCGCCCCTAAAACCTGGTAGAATGCTTCCTTCTCCGCCGGATCCATCAGAAGAGGACCCACGTCCTGTTGTAAGGATAGGCCCACTAGATTCGCCAGAAAAATGGTAGAAAGTAACAGCGGCGCCATCGCCATAGCCGCCCTCCTCGGGATCGGAAGAAAAAACTCTTTTTTGAAGCCCCAGATCAACATTAAACAAAAGGAAATGGAAGCAATCTTGGAAGAAGCGATGATCTAACACCCAAGTCCGGCGAATCGAAAGGACTAAAAACAAAGGTTAAACCGGATTAAAATACTGTTTTACCTGGCTGCTCTGTTTCTGGAAAAAAAATTGAGCTTGATACAGAGGAAAAGAGGAAGTTTTGAAGCAGATTTGGGAAAAATGGTCAGAATCATTGAATCCAAAAGCAAAAGTGATCGCCCATCTGATTATTGCAAAGAAACAGAGGTCCTGGAAAAAGCTCGAGTGAAAATGGCTATGGCGGCATGGGCCGATTCGCACGAATCCAGAGGGGTTTCTGACAAGGCATAAGGGATTTATTGCACCCAACAGCCTAAAACTAAAACCCTTTGTTAGACCCACAAGACTAGTGCTTGTTTTTATGCCCAGTTGCCTTTACCGCTGCAGCATGGCCTGGGCTGCCATAGCCAGAAAGCACAGATAAGCTCCAAAAACGTCAATCGTGATCAAATTTCTTGCCCGCCGGACCAAATCCTTATACTAGTGCTTAATTCCATCACTCTCGCCAGATCATAAACAATCTTCTACCGTCAATCGCATTCCATCCTCAGTTTTTTCTTCCAAAACCTCAATTTTTTCTTTAAATCAAACAATTTTACTACTAATCAAACCGGATTAGATGCAAATCTTCCATATTGACAGGAAAAATTGATGGATTCGAACAAAAAGGTTCTAATCCGATCTGATTATGCACAAAATTTAATGATTGAACTGTTTGATTCTGGAATCTGTATCGGATTACTGTTCAAATGTCAACCAATCAGGCCATCTGTTGTTGGACTGATGAATTCCTTTAACTCCTCATCTGTTCAAACAAGAAGCTTGAAAACGACGTTGAATTAACGGCGTACTGCAGCGGCAGTAATGTAAAGCAGACTGTTATCGGCGCTCTTTTTATAACAGGGTTTTACGAGCGGCTACGATTGGGTTTTAAACAAATTCATCACAGCCCTTTATGCTTTTGTACGTAAAAAAGCCACCGGAAAACGTTTCCCGGCAATTATAAAAACATTTCAGAGCGATTCATTTTATACATGAATACAAAAGGGTATTTTGCTATCCACAATGCTAGCATTTTTTGTTAGCATAGATTTATGGTCTGCCAATCGACTCTTCTACCTAGTCGGTCAAGAATTGAATTGTATTGAATGGGTTTTTAAGGCCTACTAGTGTCACCAAGGTCATCTGCCATACCAAGTCTGGAGTAGCGACCAAATTTATCTGCCATACCAAGTCTAAAGTAGCGGTTAAACTCATCTGCCATATCCAGTCTGGAATAGCTGCCAACACTGAGTTTATCTGCTATAAGTAATCTGCATAGCTGATTTATCCCATCATATAACTCCATTCCTGAATGTCACATGTGAAATGCTAGATAAAATTCCATTCCAATGTACGTAAAGAACATGTACAATGCATTCTATCATCGGATCCCATGGGACAACGCCATGTAGCACTGTTTCAAAATCAGAATATCCATTTACTAACATTCTTGTTTTTTGCTAACATTCCCTTTTTTTACGACATTCTTGACTGCAACTAATCATGATGTGACACATGATGCAAAATGCATTGCACTTGTTCTCCATACATGAGTGCTTGTTTACCAGACATTCATGGGATGTCAACAGTGCCAACGTTGTTTCCATCCAAGGTTTATCTGGTATTAAGACATTCCTATATACATAAAGAACAGTTAGGCTTAATTTTGCCCAAGCGTCTGATGATATGCTGCCATGTGGCACACTTTCTTTCCCAGGATGTACATGTACTAACATTTTGAATTTTATGTGACGTTTTCCTGCCTTGACCATTGGATCGGCGACACATGCTGCACAATCCACGCCTAACGGTCCTCCACGTTATAAGGAAGTTCACTTAGGTGACTTCAATGACGTGTCAACCTGCCTCAGCGCCATCGCGCATCACCAGGTTTCCACATCAGGGAAGTCGCCTAAATGGACTTTTCTATATATAAAAATGACATTTGAACTCTTGAATCAATATACGCATCAATTTCATAAGTAAAGCATCTATTCCTTCTGCGCTCGAACAAAAAAGCTTTATAGACTCGATATATTAAATGTATTGTGCAGCCTTTTAAATCCCATGTGCAGTGTTTAAATATGCCATGCAATGTTATGCTTAGACATGAGAACATCATTAGCTATCTGAATTCTTATATATCGTGGCGGCCAATGCTGATGTGAATATTTCTCTTCGCCGACTCACTCTTGCAAGGAGGTATTTGTGTAACTTTGGAATGGTGTGAAAGATGATCTTGAAATGTGAGACTTGATTTTTCAATAATAGATAAGATAAGATAAGTCTTTTAACGTCCACGGGAATCCAATTGGGTTATGGGATAAAGCACCAAACTTTTTTTTGCCTAAACATTTACTCTAAAAGAATCTTTGCATGCAATATATAACATGCAAAGCTGTAGTGCTTCCTTCCTAATCTTGTGTTTGGCATATCCTACTAAAAGCATACTCCAATTAAAGACATTTTGTATGGTCATATTCTCAAAAACATTGTGCGCATCATTTAAGCATGTACATGCCAAATACATCTTAATCAGTGCATTGTACACAAACACCCTTGGAACAGAAGTACTTTTTACAATGTAAGCATGAACCTTCTTCCCATTTCTAAGAGACACCTTATTTATTTATACAATATTGTAACAAAGATTCACAAGTATCAAAGCACGCCACTGGATTTATGTCCCTCGGATCGACTTCCTTTACTATGTTGCTATCTTGCCAGACCACTGGTTATGGTCCTCGGATCGACTTTTTCCTACTACGTTGGTGTCCAAGCACGTGCCCCCCAGCATAGCAAGGCTCACCTATATCACTACAATTGCACTATCGAATAATTAAAGAACCAATCCTAGTTTAATTCAGAGAGTAAATTTAACCATAGTGCTATTCTAATTTTTGTAATGACCATCTTTTTCCACATCAACCAAGCATAATGTGGAGGGCATGCCATGTTTTGAATGGCAATGGGAAGATCTTTCCAATGTGCTTTATCATCTCTTCCTGTAGGTCTACAAAATTACGGATTCTACATGCATTAGGAAGGGATATCCACTTATTTAATATGGCAATTTTTTTAATCAGTTTTTCGGCTTCAAAGATATGCCCTGCCCAACCAAGAAGGTCAACGATGTCGTCATAATGATGCATTGAGGCTCAATTTTATGCTCACATATCATTGAGTTGAATACTTGACAACCTTTGTGCAACGAACATGCATAGGTGCAGGAAGACAAAATGAAAATAAAGGTAATATTCTTAAGATTTACATTCAAATCCTCCATCTGCCGAAGTAGATCTAAGACCTCCTTTGCATGACTATTCTGGGAATATCCTGAAACCATTATATTCCATGATATGAAATCCCTTGTCAGGCATCTTAAACACTTTGAAAGACTTAAACACCCCATCACTGCAAGCATGCAAGGCACTTAAGCATTCATTGGGCCCTTGCTTTCATGTAGTCTATTCAACTTTTGTACATAGCCTAGATAGTCTTGCTACTGCGGGAAGGTCCTGTTAGTTGCCCCGACAATAAAAATTGAAAAGGAGCAGGGTCTGCAATGTAATTTATTAGAAAACACATACAATGGCCACACTTCCGCAGATCCAACTCTCATATGCTTTTTTTTTTTTAATATATTAAACAATATGCAAAAGACTGATAAAGCACTGGTGGCTGGCTTCATTATGTTTAGACCATATTCCAGATATTACCAATCATAGTTTTCCTGAATCAAATATGTACGTAAACATCAGTAATGCTTGGTTCAGTCAATCCTAGGAAGTGTCTCATATTGTGGTTTGTGTCCAACGGCAAGTGGATTGACTTTTAAAAGCATATTATACTTGTGTAAATAACATGAATTAATAAAAGGAAACATTTTATATAGTACAGTATTCGGTAAAACACTGCAAAAATGACTTGAATTAATGAAGAAAAAAACTTTGCATAGGTCCATTCTGTCCAGAAAAAGCTAACTTACCCTTACCATGTTTGAAGCCCATTGTGACTCCATTCAGCTGAAAACATTCCAAAATGAGCTTACTTGTCTCAATGGAGCACAAGCAATTTTACACACCTCCAAATGGTATAGAAAATGTGGCAAATATCTTTAGCCATGGTATTTCTAAGTTTTCTTGCATAAAGAAAAGTTTTAGACATGATGAATTGTAATCAATATTTACAATGGATAATCATTCATAGCTGATAGTATCGAAAAATCTGTTTCTAAGTCACACACAGCCATCTAGCACTTTTCAATCACAGTGCCATTCTAGACAGCAGTGCTAAAGAAAATCCCCACAGAGAAAGAGACAACAATGCCATTCTTACCCTGCAAACACGGCATGTTCTGTGTTGTCGATTACGAATCTTGGCTGCACCCCAAAATCCCTTCACTCAAAGCCTACTTCCATGAAAAATGGCCCACCTAAGAGGATTTTGTTCTTGGATTATCTGCAAGGTTTATAACATGTATTTGGAATCTCTGGTCGACTCATAAAGGGGAGGCAGCATAGATGTTGAGTTAACATACCTTGCTTTTATTGAAACAAATGAATGCATTCTACAATCTAAACCGGAAAAAGCTATTCTGCCATCGCTGAGCTCGTGGGACGAATTAAGAGCCACTTAAAAATCTTTGTACTTTTGCTACTGAGCAAGTGGTGTAGGTTTTTAATGCAAGCAATAGTTACCTTCTCTGGTGGCGAGGTACCTCTTTGAGCTTCATCTGCGAGGCTCCCCCAAATCGTAGCACCACAAAAAATCCAGCAGAAAGCTATGGTTCAATCTTCCATAGCTCTGGGCATTGCAAAAGATCGTTACACGGAGTCTATTCCTGAAAATCCGAATAGAAAACTTATGATTCAAATGCCAGATAAGCCAGACATTTATCATTTGACTTTGTTTTCGGATTTTAGCTGGCCCCTTTCTTTTCCTACTGGGTATTCTTAGATTTTGTGTTGCCCTTCTCAAGTGTTGTTGACAGGGACTCAGGATTCTAGCTCTCTGCCTGCAAAACCAACACCACCAATTTTCTTATGCTCTGTGCATAATCAACGTGAATAGTGAAGTGCCTCAGAAGTTTTGTGAGCAAAATTTCCACACAACGACGCCCTGTAGCCTTTTGTTTGCGCTTCACCTGCATACAAAACCTAGTTAATTGAGTAGGGCAACGAAGCAGTAAGAAGCTTTAAGATAGTTATGATGTGGCAGTCAGCTCCTCGGAATTGGCTATGGTGTCCTTTAAAAAAACAAGGGTCATTCATGCTTTGGGACAAAGAATAACACATTTAGCCCAGGTCAGTATTCTAGCAGCCCAGGTTGCTAGAGCTTCAATGCTCCACCATCGCGATAGCCAGGAGCTGCAAAACATTTGGGGCTCCAGATCTCGCATACGCCAAATTTGACATATAGAGCAGGGGATTTGATTGTCAATTTCTTCCAAAGCAAGAATCCTGTCGATTTTTTTTTTTCTTTTTTAATTTTCATTTATGTTTTTTAGCGCAACAGCCTAACCCTGGGTGACACATTATCTCAAAGCCTAGCCTATCCCGTATCAAGAAAAATGACTTGGGACTGTCTTATAACATTAGATTTTGATCTAGGGAAAAGGACGGTCTCGAAAATTTATTCGATGGTGTCCTTTCAAAACATCGTGCCATATTGGCTTGCTTCTGATGCAGATGTAAGATTTTCGCTCATTCGACTTTCATCTGAGTTGAAGAAAAGCTTCGGAATTGAATAGGACCGTCTTATTTTGCAGTTTTGTTTATGACCTTATTTCCTCCTACCCTCAGATATCCTAGTTTCCCTAGCTTTTTCTATTCCGTCATTCTTTGGGTTTGCTATTTCAAATGGGCTTGCTATTCCATTTCCCATAAATGTGGCCAGCGATTTAATTTGCTAAGGTATTATGCTGCTCTTGTTAAGTGCATGGATTACGATCAATAGGGGAAACTACTGCTATTCTCTAGGCTTGGCCATTGACACTTTCCTTTTTCGCTATTTATTTCCACTGCTTTGTATGTCTATGTAACATTCATTTTGCATTTACAGATGCTTGTCAAGCTTTGTCTTTCTAGAAGACCATTTACAACCGTAGAGAAGGAATTATTTGATGTGCATATCTCATTCCTTTGTTGATGTGTGTATCTTGTTCTTTGGTTGCCATGGATTCATTCAGATTGCTATTACTAAGACATTCTATCAAATGAGCATTGTAAATTATTGCGTGATTAGGTTTGCAGGACATGAGCAATCGTTGAGTACCTTTTTAAGTATGACAGTAAGCTAGTTTTGATAGTTAAAACCACAATAGTTTCCTCTTTTTAGTGTCCTAAGCAAGCCTAATGCCATTTTCCTGTATCTTTTATCTGCAAACAAGCCTAATGCCATCTTCCTGGATCTTTTATCTTTTCCTGTACCTTTTTACTGTGTGGAAGTCAATTTCTCAAAATTTTAGACCGCAAATGTATATATTGGCACGTCTGAACAGTGAGTATTCAGCTGAATCTTGTTTTGTGCATCTGATGCAGAAATTAGTGAATGAAGATGGGTTCTATAGCATTAGGATACTAGCAAATGTATTTCATCTGACGAATACATTTGCGGAATCGTCCACACGAGCAGTAAGTTTTGGTGAAATGTACTATGAGAAGTAGTTGTAACAGATGTCAAGAGCATTATCTTATCTTATCCGCTCACTCGGTGGGTCTCTGCTTATCCGCTGAGATTTTATTCCTGTCTCTGCATTTATACTTGTATTTGACTCTTTGATTGAATAAAGTCTGACGTCCTTCAACAAAAAAAATTATCTTATCTTATGCTTGGTAGCCTTTTAATATTTGGTTATTGTGTTTGGTTATGGGGCCTAGTCCCCAGGTTTTAGATGGGCTGTTGCCCTTGCATGTGCCGTCCCATAACATGTTGGGTTCCCATGGACATAAAAATTTATCTTATCTTATCTTATCTTATTTATGAACTCTGCTACCTCTTCTTCTCTTTTTTTTCAAAGCGCATTGTCTAATCACATTAAAATTTCTGAATTTTGTATCTGAAAATGTTTCATGCATTGAATCCATGTGTTAGCAATGCCCAATTTGTTCCCAACCATAGTTAACCACTAGACATAGTAGTGGCTAGACATGGCTATCCTCTAAACTAGTGGCTAGATAGAGTAGTATAGTTTGGCAGCTCCCCAATTCCAGGCAATTGCATAAGCTTAAGCTTAAGATTCTCAAATGGGTGAGGTATTTTCCTACTAAAGTTTTTAGGAGACAAGTTCAATTGCGTGAGTACTACAAGCTTACTCAACTGCCAAGCAATGGATGCATTAAAATTATTAATGGCCCACCTAAGAGGATTTTGTTCTTGGATTATGTGCAAGGTTTATAACATGTATTTGGAATCCCTGGTCGACTCATAAAGGGGAGGCAGCATAGATGCTGAGTTAACATACCTTGCTTTTATTGAAACAAATGAATGCATTCTACAATCTAAACAGGAAAAAGCTATTCTGCCATCGCTGAGCTCGTGGGACGAATTAAGAGCCACTTAAAAATCTTTGTACTTTTGCTACTAGGCAAGTGGTGTAGGTTTTTAATGCAAGCAATAGTTACCTTCTCTGGTGGCGAGGTACCTCTTTGAGCTTCATCTGCGAGGCTCCCCCAAATCGTAGCACCACAAAGAATTTGAAGCCCACTTTACAAAAATCCAGCAGAAAGCTATGGTTCAATCTTCCATAGCTCTGGGCATTGCAAAAGATCGTTACACGGAGTCTATTCCTGAAAATCCGACTAGAAAACTTATGATTCAAATGCCAGATAAGCCAGACATTTATCATTTGACTTTGTTTTCGGATTTTAGCTGGCCCCTTTCTTTTCCTACTGGGTATTCTTAGATTTTGTGCCCTTCTCAAGTGTTGTTGGCAGGGACTCAGGATTCTAGCTCTCTGCCTGCAAAACCAACACCACCAATTTTCTTATGCTCTGTGCATAATCAACGTGAATAGTGAAGTGCCTCAGAAGTTTTGTGAGCAAAATTTCCACACAACGACGCCCTGTAGCCTTTTGTTTGCGATTCACCTGCATACAAAACCTAGTTAATTGACTAGGGCAACGAAGCAGTAAGAAGCTTTAAGATAGTTATGATGTGGCAGTCAGCTCCCCGGAATTGGCTATGGTGTCCCTAAAAAAACAGGGGTCATTCATGCTTTGGGACAAAGAATAACACATTTAGCCCAGGTCAGTATTCTAGCAGCCCAGGTTGCTAGAGCTTCAATGCTCCACCATCGCGATAGCCAGGAGCTGCAAAACATTTGGGGCTCCAGATCTCGCATACGCCAAATTTGACATATAGAGCAGGGGATTTGATTGTCGATTTCTTCCAAAGCAAGAATCCTGTCGATTTTTTTTTTCTTTTAAATTTTCATTTATGTTTTTTAGCGCAACAGCCTAACCCTGGGTGACACATTATCTCAAAGCCTAGCCTATCCCGTATCAAGAAAAGTGACTTGGGACTGTCTTATAACATTAGATTTTGATCTAGGGAAAAGGACGGTCTCGAAAATTTATTCGATGGTGTCCTTTCAAAACATCGTGCCATATTGGCTTGCTTCTGATGCAGATGTAAGATTTTCGCTCATTCGACTTTCATCTGAGTTGAAGAAAAGCTTCGGAATTGAATAGGACCGTCTTATTTTGCAGTTTTGTTTATGACCTTATTTCCTCCTACCCTCAGATATCCTAGTTTCCCTAGCTTTTTCTATTCCGTCATTCTTTGGGTTTGCTATTTCAAATGGGCTTGCTATTCCATTTCCTATAAATGTGGCTAGCAATTTAATTTGCTAAGGTATTATGCTGCTCTTGTTAAGTGCATGGATTACGATCAATAGGGGAAACTACTGCTATTCTCTAGGCTTGGCCATTGACACTTTCCTTTTTCGCTATTTATTTCCACTGCTTTGTATGTCTATGTAACATTCATTTTGCATTTACAGATGCTTGTAAAGCTTTGTCTTTCTAGAAGACCATTTACAACCGTAGAGAAGGAATTATTTGATGTGCATATCTCATTCCTTTGTTGATGTGTGTATCTTGTTCTTTTGTGGTTGCCATGGATTCATTTAGAATGCTATTACTAAGACATTCTATCAAATGAGCATTGTAAATTATTGCGTGATTAGGTTTGCAGGACATGAGCAATCGTTGAGTACCTTTTTAAGTATGACAATAAGCTAGTTTTGATAGTTAAAACCACAATAATATCCTCTTTCTAGTGTCCTAAGCAAGCCTAATGCCATTTTCCTGTATCTTTTATCTGCAAACAAGCCTAATGCCATCTTCCTGGATCTTTTATCTTTTCTTGTATCTTTTTACTGTGTGGAAGTCAATTTCTCAAAATTTTAGACCGCAAATGTATATATTGGCACGTCCGAACAGTGAGTATTCAGCTGAATCTTGTTTTGTGCATCTGATGCAGAAATTAGTGAATGAAGATGGGTTCTATAGCATTAGGATACTAGCAAATGTATTTAATCTGACGAATACATTTGCGGAATCGTCCACACGAGCAGTAAGTTTTGGTGAAATGTACTATGAGAAGTAGTTGTAACGGGCCTCTTCTTCTCTTTTTTTCAAAGCGCATTGTCTAATCACATTAAAATTTCTGAATTTTGTATCTGAAAATGTTTCATGCATTGAATCCATGTGTCAGCAATGCCCAATTTGTTCCCAACCATAGTTATCCACTAGACATAGTAGTGGCTAGACATGGCTATCCTCTAAACTAGTGGCTAGATAGAGTAGTATAGTTTGGCAGCTCCCCAATTCCAGGCAATTGCATAAGCTTAAGCTTAAGATTCTCAAATGGGTGAGGTATTTTCCTACTAAAGTTTTTAGGAGACAAGTTCAATTGCGTGAGTACTACAAGCTTACTCAACTGCCAAGCAATGGATGCATTAAAATTATTGTTGGACAGATGAGAAACACCCTTCTAGTTAATAATGATCTCAGAAAATAACTGAAAGTTAGAATTAGTGATTCAATAGCTCTCATTTTGAAGCCAGGCAAGTCTTAACAGATCTCTCGGCAAGCTGCCTGTAAGTTTATTCTTTGATAGGTTCCATGAAGTAAGATGGTATTTCTCTGTTGAGGTGGTTGATATAGTCCCAAGTAATGGAGAGTCCAACCCAAAAGATATTCTGCCTTTGCTTGTATTCTTGTGCAGATCGAAGAGGATTAAAGAGCTGGGAAATTACCTGTCAAACCAATTTTCTGCGAGGTCCGATTGAATGAGGATAAATTATTTGTCTCCTACATGCTTTCCTAATTCTTTTAGCTAAATAGTTTGTCTTTTACATGCTTTCCTAATGAGAAACTGAATTCAAGCCTAATACTGCCCAAGCCTACTGTTGCGCCTTTTTGCTAGTTTTTTAAGGACATGTGGCTCTGTCAGGATTTTTCCTGGGAAAAAAATATTACCCTCAAACAGAAATTGGCACCGCCTTATATATGTTAAGATCATCATCATCATCATCATCATCATCATCATCATCATCATCATCATCATCATCATCATCATCATCATCATCATCATCATCATCATCATCATCATCATCATCATCATCATCATCATCATCATCATCATCATCATCATCATCATCATCATCATCATCATCATCATCATCATCACTATTATTACTATTTTATTGTAAGATTGTAACTTTTAATGTTAAGTAAGGTACCAACATAATGGGAGATGTTTTTTTTCTGAAAAAAAAATCAAAAAAACATTGGCAAGTTCATGAATAATATATAAACCATCAAATATAGCACAAATCCCATAACACATCAAAATAAAAAGTTCCAATTTTTTTTCAATACAAAGCCTGACCACGATAACATCATCTCTTCAATATCTTCATAAGCGCTTACTGCACTACAATGATACAGAACAAAAGACATGACCAGAATGATCAGCTGTGCAAATCATGTTTTAATCATGTGTGGAACCTTATCAAATCCGCCCAAGAATTTGTTGTTTCAACCTAGAAAACTTAAATAAGTATAAGCATATCATATATCATCAGAAATATCCCAGAGAGAGCTTTCCAAGGCAATAAAAAACACACAAAATGGAGTATGCATTCAAAAGTTATGACAAAAAGCATATTGCCATCAAATCTGCACTTTGCAAAAAGATATCCAGATTGGAAAGTACAAAATGCAGGTATCTATCTTGATAGATCTAGGTTAAAACATATGCCAATGGAAACCTCCCTATATAAGCTTTCCAATGAGCCCAAGATCATCTGAAATCTGACCTCTATAGCTCAAGTTATGAGCGTGAAAACAATTTTGATATTCTCTCTCTAATGTTTCTCTTCTTTATCTATTTTTAGTGACTTAGATATTACATATAACGATTTGGTAAAAAAGAACCTCTCATAAAAATCTTATTTTTGATTAAAACTTTTTCTTTCCAACCAAAAATTTGTAAAAAGCATTTGCAAACGTAATGGCTTTTGAACTTGATAGACAAAATTTTCACAGATAGAGATCCCTTATGGATCAGATAGAAAGAATACACAAGTTTTAGCAATCCATTGTCAAGGAATGAGTCTAGTAGACTGAGCTCATACTTAGATTAGGGCTTTCTCGATGTCTTCCTGACAATGATATAAGAGAGAGCAATCCATTCGCTTAAAGAGAAGTGAGGGAACCTACCACATCTTCCCATCTGATAAATACTATAGAAGTACTTTTATAGAAGTGAGGCTTGGCTATAGGGCCATTTTTCGCCTCTAAGGATTCCTTAACATCTTCCCCATCATAGTGGTACTACAGGATCATGGATCAGTACTCTCTAAAAAGAATGGATGAGAGCTTCCTCCAATATCACAGTAGGTACTATAGAAGTATATAGCCCTTGCATTCCAGAGCTTCGCTCTATTAGAACCATCCCTGGTAAGACGATGCTTTGGCCCCTAACTTTGGAGGCCTTCTAGTTCTTTCAATGGAACCTCTTCCTCCTCGCCTTGCTGAGCCCTAATTTTACAGTATTCTTTTCTCCTTTAATACCTTAAGAATGAGTAAAGACACCTCTGGTTGAAACTACCGATGGTAGGTAGTGGGTTGAAATAAGTATTTTTTACAAGCTTTAGTGACATGAGTTTTATTAGCAGGCTTACCTAACCCTCCCACAACAATTTCTGAAATTCTAGGCTATTCACCCAGCATGCCACATCATCATTTTATGACGTGTCTTTATGTTAACCGTAAGATCTTCTATTTTTCAATCCAACGGTTTTGAAAATAAGAAAAACTCTTGAAAATTCAGCCCTTCTCCGAAACACAGATAAGTTCCTTCCTCTCTTCGACCATCCTTCCCTGCATCGTGCATGATTCTGCATTTCTTTCACCCCATGCCTGATCCAACTCTAACTCCGACAAGTGATTGCTACATTTCAGATATTATCTTGGTTGAGGAGATCAATGAGAGTGTTCTTGTTTGGCCAGACGATTATGGCGTTCCAAAGCCAAAGATATCGGTCCCGGCGTATCTTTATGTCGATTGCCTCGCCACGCGTTACCGCCACCTCGGACCGACGCGGTACGTGACGTGTAGCCAAGCGGGTAGCCCCTAGGGGGCAACTTGCAAAGTGTGTGCATTTATTAATGTGCACATTTACCAATGTGCACATTTATCTAAGTGCACATTTTCCCATGTGGGCACCTTTATGCCACCTAGCCATTAAAGGCAAGTGGGCCATACCCAATTATCCCACATGCTTAAAGGGATAATTGGAAACCCTAGCCCTAACCCCTTGTCTATTTAGGTTAAGGAAACCCTAACTTGCTATTTTCGTCCATAGGGTTTTAGAGCTCTGTTTTGCTCGCTCAAAGGGTCAAAGCCGCCTCCCAGACTCTGTCTGAGCGAATTGCACCATTAGTTTTCCTTGTTGGCTCCATCTTCAAGCAGTTCAGCAGGATGGTCGAACTCAGGGCAGGAGGAGCGAGCCAAGGATCAGGTATTTAGTCAATTTAATAGCCTAAACCGTCTTCCAGTCATTGTATTAGTAGGTTTAGCCTATTAAATTGCCCATAGCAGCCATTTAGATTCGCAGATACCAGACACTAACTAAAGAACCTAACTCTATGACATAGATTAGATTTAGTTCTTTAGTTCTTCTGTGATGTATATGGATGATGTATCTATGTGAACTCCTTGTATTGGGAAGGGGGGTAGAGACCTAAAGCTTGGTAGTTGATGCTCCTAGATTAGCCTCTCTAGCACACTGTAGATTCGGCCTGTGCACAGGAGCCACACCTGGTTGTGGGTGAAGGGGCCAGACTGGCTTATAAAGAGGTTCGTGTTCTGACTCTTGAACGATCCCTCTGGTGTGTAAAGTCTACCAGGGATCATTGTGGACTAGGTCTAATGGCTTGCCACTGCGTGTGGGCAAGGCATGGGCTCGACACCCGTGGAGTGATGCGTCACTCTCCAATGGGTTCAAGTCGAATAAGGGCAGTGGCCCTCTAGTCGCCTTGAGTCAGCATGTAGATCTCTGGAGGGGGAGATCCCTACCTGCCCCATCGGAACTGGGGAGATGCAACCCAGGAATAGCCCCTTTGGCTATGCATCCGGCGGGCTACAGTCAGGTCCCAACACTTTTCAGCCTACTCTGCAAAGTGTGCACAGGAGGGGCGGATGGAGTGGACAACCCTAAGCCATGTTCTCATGCCAGCCAAATCCATTGCCATGAATTCTGTCTGCAATGAACTCTGGAGACCCAAGCCGTCAGTCATCCCTTTGGGTCTGAGCCTTGGGTAGGACTTCCCATGTGATGTGCTGATCATTGTCTATGCAGATGTGTGATGAGCCACCCTACGGGGTGGTATGTGATATTGATGTTGTATACTGACGTGTATGTTTACGCTTCCGCAGCTAGGTCGACCCTGAGGGAGACAGGGTAAATGACCCCTTCATTCTTCCCACTGGAACTCATCAAGGTTGCAGTGATACGTGGAGGGCCCTATATCAGTGTGGAGCTGATATCGGGGATGAACTCCTGTTTGTATACGGTGAGAGCGTATGATTCCAGGAAGATGAACGAGCGGATGATCAGGAGTTGCTAGCCATTGTCAGAGCACTAAGGATTTGGAGGCATTATTTGCTGGGAAGGAAGTTTCAGTTGGATACTGATCACCAGAGCCTTCAATATATCTTCACCCAACCACTCCTCAACCTATGTGACGCTCCTTGAACATATACGAGACTCGGACGTATACATACGGGGACTTTCCCCTCCCATGGCAACCAACTCGCCATGAGCAGGGCCCTCCGTCTAACTCGGGCCATCTATAAAAAGATGCTCGAGTGAAGGACACAGAGGGGTCATTCGGCCCACGCCTTCAATGGGGCTCCTATGTCGCGGAAGCGTGAATACAATGTTAGCACACAGCATAATCATATCATAAGATACCACCACGAGGGGTGGCACATCCATCCACGTGACAACAACCACAAAGAATATGCATTAAATACTAGGGAAAACACCCCAAACCCATGGTTCTACCCCGGCTCGGACTCCAGTGAGGATCGACTGACTGCTAGGTCTCAAGAGATCAGCAGACCGAATCTTGGCATGGCGTTGGCTGGCATAGAACATTGCTTCCTGTGCACACTTTGCAGATGAGTCGAATCATGCTATGGCATCACTATAGCCTTCTGGAGACGCAGACTCAAGGTTTCACCCTTCGAGCCTACTCCAGGGTTCATGACGCCCCGGTCCGATGAGGCAGGTCAGGGAAGTGTCCCCTTCCAGGATCACAGTGGTTCTATGGGTGAGCTAGAGAATACGTGCTGCATCAGCGACCCCCGCATCCATACCCGACTTACTCACCCTAAATCTACTCAAAGTACAGGATGCCCCATACGGGTCACACCTCTACACCCAGGGAGTGTCAGACCCATACCCGGCCCTCTACGTGACCGGCTATCAGGCCTAGCCCACTGTAGGAGTCTCAGGAGCCTTTTATGTTCGTGCAAGACCCCACCCCCACTTCACCACTGCGTCCCTTCTCTGGTGCTAAGCAATTCTATAGCATCCACGACTCGGTGGTCTCTTGTGCACAGGCCGCATCAATTGGGAATTAAAGGAGCTACTAGGAGCATACTAAAGCATATGGCACAGAGGTCTCTACCCCCCTCTAATCCCTGCTTTATGGAAGTTTAACAGAGCTACTTTCATAAACACATCCATCCATCCGTAATAAACATAATCCATAATCGAAATGTAAATCCTAAATATCAAAGAAGGGTTAATCCTAAGTAAGAACAACCAGAGAAGACTCAAAGAACTTAACTGAAGCTCTATCCTTAAAGATATCAATTAGATTATCTACTAACCCGAGTTCCAACTTGATCCATTGTCATGAGGCGCCTCCATCTCTCAGAATCTGGGTGTTCAGCAACCACGGGGGTGTTCAGCAACAGTTCCAGGTACTTGGGCGCTTAGCTGCTCCTTCTCCTGGGTCGATTTGGGGTCAAGTGGGATGTGATCCGCCTTGATGGCCCAAATTAGCATTCCCCATGCTGGCCAATCGAGTTTGGCCAAGTGGCGCCTTCTTAATCCATTAATTAACTTAATTAACCCACTTAGATATTAATTCCTTAATTATAGGTTATTATCCTTAATAATTAAATTAGCATAGCTAATTTAATCCCTTTTAGGTCAACCCCCTGGGTTACAATACCCCATGGTGGCGTACCTTTACTGGGTGACGTGTCAGTATATTCATACGTATACCGTATAAATACTTGGAACGTCACATTCTCCCCTCCTTAGAAATAATGCTGTCCTCAGCATTGGGGTTAGATACAAATATAGGAAATTACATTATGAAGGAAGGTAATTCCTTATTTCCGAAGGTAATAGATTAAACAAGAAAAGAGTTCAAGGACCGAAGTCCAATATCAAGATCAGAGTAACAAAAGGACAAGACTTGTAGACAAAATAAAACTGGAGAAGTCGGGCCATCAGCAACCCTCTATACATGGGCAGGTCACGTACTGCTCACTGGCATGCACATGTCAATACATCAATTTATAGATAAAATAATTAGGTTGTGGTTGAAGGGACCACCCCCTATAAGAAATAAAAGAAATTCTATCTACAAGGGAACCTATCATGCCTATGGTTCGCAATTCATTGCGGCGTAAGGAATGGTCAAGTTCCTATTATAGCCGAGATGAACGCGGCCTATCAACTACATGCTTTCCAAGCAATTCGCGGTCATGTCCACATTGACAGTACACCACGTCCTAGGGAACACGAAGGTGATCCCATCATCGGTATATCAACTATGATACATCTACCCCTCTACTGCATGATTCTCGGCGAATCAAGCCTTCAAGCTTACCGCCGGGAGCGGGGTTGATAGCATCGTTGATGGTGCGGCCCTGAGATTCTCGCATGAAGTCCGGATAGTGCTTCTCAAGGTCTATCTTCATCACCCACGTAGCATCCTCTGCTGGCAAGTGTTTCCACTTAACCAAGTATTGTAGCATTTGACTCCTTCTGGTCTGCTTATAGGCCCGATCAAGAAGAGCTTCAGGCACTATATCTAGATTCTCTTCCGTCATTTCAAGAAGGGTGGGTGTATCCAAGATCTCCTCTGGATCTGGGGTGTGTTGTTTCAGAAGACTCACGTGAAAGACCTTGTGGATCTTCAAGCGGGGTGGCAAATCCAAGCGATATGCCTGTTCTCCAATGCGTTCAGTGATTTTGAACGGCCCATCCCATCTGGGTGCCAGCTTCTTGCAGTTACCAATCTTAAGCTTTGCTTGTTTTACCTTAATCTTAAGCCAAACTGATTCACCCACCTGGAAGACTCGTGAGGTTCTGTGCTTATCCGCTACACTCTTCTGACGACTGCGTGTAGCCAATAAGTACCCACGAACTTCTTCAACTAAAGCTTGCATTTCCAAGAGGAGTTGTTGAGAAACCTCCACTTTAGAAACGTGGTTATACCATGTGTCTGGAGTAAAGCATTGATAACCATAATTTATCATGAAGGGAGACATTCTGGAAGACTCCTGTTTCATACTGTTATAGGCAAATTCGACCAGATAAATATAGTCAGCCCATTGGGACTTCGTAGCATATCCTCTATAATACGATTGGTACGCTCTGTCTGACCATCCGTCTGAGGATGATATGCCGTACTCATAGCAAGCTTGGTCTGGATGGTGGCAAAGAAATCTTTCCAGAATGCACTTACGAATTTGGGATCCCTGTCGGATACAATAACTCGTGGCATTCCGTGCAATCTGAAGATCTCCTTTGCAAAAGCAGAGCGGTATCGAAGGCTGTATCCGTGGTACGACATGGCAAGAAATGAGCCATTTTCGACAATTTGTCGACCACTACCATCAATGCATCATATCCACGGAGAGTATATGGAAGGCCCACAATGAAATCCATGGTTATCACTTCCCATTTAGGGTTGGGCACGTCCAGAGGTTGCAACTCTCCTGGAATCCTTAATTGCTCAGCCTTGGTTTGCTGACACACCTGACACTGCTTAATGTACCTAGCAATGTCCTTCTTCATAGAAGACCAGAAATAACTGGAGCGGATCTTAAAGTAGGTCTTCATAAAACCTGCATGTCCAGCTATAGGGTTGTTGTGCGTGTCATGGAGAATTAGCTTACGTACTCCTGAAGTCTCAGGTACACACAACTTATCCTTATAATATAACAAGTTGCCCTCTTTCGTACACGAACGGAAAGCTTCACGTTCTTTATCTGTGCGTGCCTCCTTATTCAAACTATCCCAAACATCACGGAACTCGGGATCCGTGGCTAAGGTCTGCTCTATCTGTTTTCCAAACTCACTGGTGAGTGTGGGAATCGCGTTACAATGGGTTCGGGTTACCAAGGGATGGCGTGACAACGCATCCGCAACCACATTGTGCTTCCCAGGCTTATACATAATCTCAAAATCATATTCCTCCAGAAATTCCATCCATCTTCTCTGACGGAGGTTGAGATTCGGCTAGGTTGTTAGATAACGGAGACTCTGATGATCCGTATCCAGCTGGAATCTTCTACCAAGAAGGTAGTGTCTCCATATACGCAGAGCACGGACAACGGCTAACAACTCCTGGTCATGGGTAGGGTATCGCTGTTCAGTCTCGTTCATTTTCTTTGAATCATATGCAATAACCCTCCCCTCCTGCATTAGGACTCCACCGGTAGTAGCTATCTTACTGGCATCCGTTGCCACTAGTTTATCCTTTTCAGGATCGGGTAATGTGAGGACTGGTGCTGACGTTAAAATATCCTTAAGCTTCTGAAAACTTCCCTGGACCTTTGCTTTCCAATGCTCAATCCAATCCTTCACCTTCTCATGCTTTGTAAGATCAGTAAGAGGTGCTGCAATCTTTGCAAAATCCTTAACAAATTTCCGATAATATCCTGCTAACCCTAAGAAACTTCGGACCTCTTAAACATTACTTGGAATAGGCCAATCCTTTACTGCCTCTATCTTTGCTGGATCTGTAGCAATTCCCTCTGCTGAAATGACATGTCCCAAATAATCCACCTTCGGAGTGGCAAACTTGCACTTAGAGAACTTGGCAAAGAGCTGGTGACGTCTTAGCTTTTGTAGGGCCAACCGAAGATGTTTCTCATGTTCCTCCAGGGTCTTACTATAGATGAGAATGTCGTCAAAGAAAATAACAACAAAATCATCCAAGTATTGTCAGAAGACATCATTCATCAATCGCTCCCAAATGTCGTCGTTTATGATCAATTACGGCTATCAATGCCTAACTCCAGACACTTGGCACAATCCCGTGTCAAAAGTAGAGGTTTCGCAGCAAATGTTGGCCGACATGCAACAACTCGTGGAAGAAGTCGAGGATATCTTCTTGCAGCAAGAAGTCGACAAAAGAGCATCGCCGACAAGCATCGAACGGTCAGAGAGTTCCAAGTTGGCGACGACGTATGGCTCAAGATCAAGGTGAAGCAGGCGAAGCTCCGCATAGGAAATTGTAAGAAGCTTGCTCCAAGGTGGGCTGGACCCTTCAGAATAGTCCAGAGAGTAGGAAATCAATCCTACAAGTTAGACTTGCCAGCACACCTAAAGATTCATAAAGTCTTCCACGTGAGTTTGTTGAAGAAGCACACCCCAAATCCAGACGAAGTCTTGGATACTCCAACGTTGTTGGAAATGACGGAGGAGCAGCTGGAAATAGTTCCAGAATTGATTCTTGATAAAGCCTTCAAGAAAACAAGGAGATCAGAGTTTCTCCAATATTTGGTCAAGTGGAAACACTTGCCCGTGGAAGACGCGACATGGGTACTTAAGAAAGATCTATTAAAGCAGTACCCACAGTTTATGGAGCAATGGGACGGCAAGGTCATCTCCGAAGAAATCGGCTCAGGCATGTCGATTTGTGTAGATTAATTCTATGTGTAGTTAAGATTAATCTACGCATGCAACCTATGCTAGGTATGGGTTGCATGCATTGTTACCGATGATGAGACCGCTACGGTGATCTCTAGGACGTGGTGTAATGTCAATGTAGGCATGACCGCGGTTCCGCTTGGATGAGTGGAAGGTAGATTAGAAAGTCTACTTCTGTTCCATGGAAGTAGATGACCTCGAGAGAAAAGAGGTCATTCAGGAATGCATTGATAGGGAAAGCACCTCTAGTCAATGCCTACGGGGAGGACCCTATCCTTCACGCCCCATATACGGGAAGGACCCTATCCTCCACGTTAGGCAACTAAAGGTGTAGGCATGAGCGCCATATAGGCATTATAGGGCGCTGTCTCCTCGGCCACGATGGAAGAAGCATCCTCTTCCTACGCCGGGAGATTAGCCATGCATTCATGTAGATAGGTGGGGTGGTCACCTTATAACCAAAATTTTTTATTAATAATTAAAATGGTACTAACGTAGTGTCGACCTGCAGGCCAATAGAGCGCTCCGGAAGGTAAGGAGGTCGAGCTACGAAGACTTGCAACACAAATTTTGTTGGAATGTGTTGCAAGGAATGAAGAGTACCTCGAATGATAATTATATAGGAAATATTAAAATTTTGATAAACTAAAATGTCGTGATAAGTGAAATTATTGAGTAACTTGTTTTAATGATGTTACGAATTGATAAGCTAATTCATAAGATAATGGCGTAATAATGTTCCAAAAATATTACCTTAAGGTAATCCTAATAAAGGTTGATTGCAGGTTAGCAGGATTCCAAGGTGGGGAGACCCACGATGCTGCGGACAACATCATTTCAAGGTGGGGAGAATGTGACGTTCCAGCACAGTATACGGTCCCAGGACGTATACTGTACTGCCTCGTCACGCGTACACGCCACCTCGACTGATGTGTACGCCGACGTGTAGCCAAGCGGGTAGCCCCTAGGGGGCAACTTGCAAAGTGTGTGCATTTATTAATGTGCACATTTACCAATGTGCACATTTATCTAAGTGCACATTTTCCCATGTGGGCACCTTTATGCCACCTAGCCATTAAAGGCAAGTGGGCCATACCCAATTATCCCACATGCTTAAAGGGATAATTGGAAACCCTAGCCCTAACCCCTTGCCTATTTAGGTTAAGGAAACCCTAACTTGCTATTTTCGTCCATAGGGTTTTAGAGCTCTGTTTTGCTCGCTCAAAGGGTCAAAGCCGCCTTCCAGACTCTGTCTGAGCGAATTGCACCATTAGTTTTCCTTGTTGGCTCCATCTTCAAAGGATCAGGTATTTAGTCAATTTAATAGCCTAAACCGTCTTCCAGTCATTGCATTAGTAGGTTTAGCCTATTAAATTGCCCATAGCAGCCATTTAGATTCGCAGATACCAGACACTAACTAAAGAACCTAACTCTATGACATAGATTAGATTTAGTTCTTTAGTTCTTCTGTGATGTATATGGATGATGTATCTCTGTGAACTCCTTGTATTGGGAAGGGGGGTAGAGACCTAAAGCTTGGTAGTTGATGCTCCTGAAATTAGCCTCTCTAGCACACTGTAGATTCGGCCTGTGCACAGGAGCCACACCTGGTTGTGGGTGAAGGGGCCAGACTGGCTTATAAAGAGGTTCGTGTTCTGACTCTTGAACGATCCCTCTGGCGTGTAAAGTCTACCAGGGATCATTGTGGACTAGGTTTAATGGCTTGCCACTGCGTGTGAGCAAGGCATGGGCTCGACACCCGTAGAGTGATGCGTCACTCTCCAATGGGTTCAAGTCGAATAAGGGCAGTGGCCCTCTAGTTGCCTTGGGTCAGCATGTAGATCTCTGGAGGGGGAGATCCCTCCTGCCCCAACTTGTTCTCTTAATTCTGTTTGCTTAATTTGTTCTGCCACGTCTAAAGATTGAAGCTTGTGAGATATGTGAGTTGGAAATAGTGCAAAATGAATACCTTGGTCCTTTGTAGCCAATATGACATCCAATTCAACATAGCTGATGTGATCATTTAGGAAGATCAAGTGTGACTTTTCTGGTGAGACAACTCCTCATTTGAAAGGGTATCAACCAGGACCTGAAGAGCTAAGTGGTCATCCATGTATTTGGCTGCACTGCCTGCGTTGCCCTTTCTTCATAGACATTTGCTTATGTAGTCTGTCTTCACCATATAAGATGTACAAATTGAGTATTTTATAGCCATCTCCATTCACACACATTAAAATTGTGACCCACCATCGAGTTCATAATTACCTCAGTGACATCTTGCACATCTTTCTGTGACAACCATATGGGTATTTATGCCGTATGAGTATTCTACTCATATGTACAAAAGATGGTCGCCCCAGGGATGCAAAAGGGCAATTGTACAAGGAAGATTTAAACTCGCAACCTTCTAACTATGAGTCATCCACCTTTGCCAAGTGCGCTAATAATATTTATTAAAGATATTTCCACACATCTTTTTCATAGTCTAAAACTGTGACACTTGACACAATCTTGCCCATTGGAGTGGCGCGATCTTGAGGTTGGCCTAGATATATATAGAGGCACCTTCTTCTTGTCGAACCATTCCAGTTCAACGCCAGTCTTGCGACTTCTAGGCATCTCGCTCGTGTTCCTGCTTGCCTTTGGGCCATTGTATTCTTGTTTCTTCATCATATGTCAGATTCTTTGCTGATCTTAGCATATTTCTTCCATATTTCTTGCGTACTCTTCGCGTGTTTTTCTTGTTTTCGTGGAGGTTCATGGCACTAACTTTAATACCTACATGTATCCTAGTCTCATCAGCATTCCAAATTTCGGTAGGGAGGAGGCAAACTCATCATACATGGACATGAGACCTGAGTAGAATATGTCCAGGTTGGCCTGATCCATGGCAATTGCCCTAACGCTTTCCAATGTTTGGGCGCCCCTCAAAGTTATAGTGGGTTGCCTCTATTTGAAGAATTTCCACCACTTGTTACATGGCGCCTGCCAACAAGAACCTAAGGCACGAGCTCTTCCTCCCGCTCGGTAGTTAAGACATGGAGTTGCTTTTTCTCTTTATGGATAATTCTTCCATATTGCCAGTCCCCTATTGTGGACTCAGGTATCACAAACCTTCTAGAAGCCTCTCTAATTGAAATTCCATATTCACTAACATTTTCCACGATGTTCTGCATCCATTGTTTTGTACACTGTCCTCTTTACAATGAAGGAGTCCGCATAGCCATGGTCTTTGGTCTTTTCTGGTGTTTGTTCCATTTTCCTTTTCCTTACTCTCTTTGTCCTGATCGAAGTCCTGGACAGCAAAATCGGTTAGTTCTTGGTATGGTGTTATAGAGGACATTTTATGTATTCAAACTAGTTTGAACGATTCATCCACTCCATTTGAACAAAAAAGGATTGGCCTGCCAATCAATTTGAACTTGAAGGCATTGAGTTTGCCCAAATTCAAAGAATCAGGGGGCTTTCTGAACGCGTTCGTAAATGACGAGGGAAGGGGTCACCGGGGGGGATGGGGTAGCACCTCTATGCAAGGGAGCTCATGGTTTGGTCATAATCTGGACGTGGCAAACTAGGGGTTGCATGATGCTACGAAGGACCTTATTCCACTGACAAATGCAAGTCGTGGTGGGAGGCAACCATCAGACAACCTGCATTGCATTTATTGTTCGCCTTAGAAATAACTAGCAACTAGCGATAACGCAGGCTTGGGGGGATGAGGAGAGTTGGAACTAGGGTGAACGTAGAGTGTGTTTGTACCTACATATGAATGTAAGGAGATTGAGAATTAAACTAGCATTTATTAGATTCATGGAGTAATTGTGTGCGCAAGTGTTTGTATTAATTTAGAGCACTATAGTTCAAAATTGCTCATCCTTATTGTTAGATATTTTCCTTGATTGTACAAAATGAAGAGTTTGGGTTTTCACACAGTTGAATTGTATCTGGTATTAGTTTCTTGGATGATTTATAATTTGTTCTGCATTAATATGGTTCCAAATTGGGGCCTTCATCGAACACTGTCATGGAGGCTCAAATTTTAGCTGGAAGAGTATGTTGAACATTGTGCTGCAATCCGATGCTTCAGCAACCATAATAGAATAGAATAGAATAGAATAGAATAGAGAAAAGCAGCCATAGGTATCTTTCAATAAATTGGGTTTCCATAAACTTACAACGTATTGAAAAGTGGATGGTCTAGAATGAGACCGATACCCACATATAGATGTTACATTTAAATTTAGAAGAATTTTATTGCAGTGGATGCCAACGCATTTTGCCCTTACTAGATCAATGTTTTTTTCTATTGTATTTCGTGCCTTCCCTTCATGGTGTCTACGTTGCATCATATAACTAGTAGCATGTTTCTTTCAAACCATTCCTTTACTAATATTAATTTGAGAGAAAATGGCATTTATAACACGACATGATGACTCGTTCCAAAAAATCCAATAATCCAGCTTGAACACAATATATAGAATGCCATGAGAGATGAAAAATGTTATGGAAAATAAGTCCTTTTAATAAGAAGTTATCAAATTTAATAATTTAGCAGATAAAAAAAATTTTGGTCGTAGTGTTACACTATCTAACATGGAAGTTGTTTTTAAACAATGCCATTTTTCCCAAACTTTTAGCTTTTCCACTCAATGATTAAAATGCCATTTTGTAAACGCAAATAAATACTTGATTGATGGAATTTGTCTACTTTTTCAACCTTAATGTTATTTTCCTAAATGGGGCTATGTGAACTTGGTTCAAACACTTTAATCTTATTTCTCTAAATGGGGCTGTAAATATAGATGTTTTAATGTACATAAAAAAGGACATAATGTCACATGACAGGCTTGTACAAGTTCGAAGTGGTGGATAGTGATTGAAGTTGTAATAAACTTTCTTTATAGGGTATTTCTAGCATTTAGGAGCTCCTGGTATCAATATCAATGACTTTGTTTCATGTTACTTTGCATATTGATTTCGCAAGGCTAAATATTCATCTAACGACAGTCTAAACCAGGAGTTACCAAATTAAGATACTAACTTGGCAATGGCACTTGGAATGGAATGATTTCATGCTCAGACAGATATGCTCTCAAGAAGACTTGCCCTCGGATGAGCCCTGAGTCCATAAGCATGGTTATGACTAGGTCACATATATCTAAATGAAATATAAAAGGTACAAAGTTGTTCAATTTTCTGAAATCACCTTTCTACAGCTTGTGTAGTAAGTGCAAAGGTAGGTAATGAAGTACAACGAGTTGTGCTAATATGCTGCAAAAGGATACCTGCAACTGCAGCAAGGCCTGCCAAACTCCCTATTGAATTCCCAAGGAGGCCCTTCAATTTTTTCAAAAACTACAGCATGAAGATACAAAACTTAGTGAGGTTGCATTAGCGAGTATGGTTTCTGCATGTGCCAGCTTGATAGATTTGATGCAAGACAAGTTAATCCATTCACTTATTATGAACAGTGAACATGAAATAAAGCTCGTTATTGGTAATGCAATAGTGAATGTCTACTGCAAATGTGGTCACCTGGATGATGCAAACTGGGTATTTGACCGAATGCTTGAGAGATATATAATTTCTTGAACAGCTATGGTTATATCAGATCTGTGTCTGGAGAAGGTAAGAGGGCTTTTGGTATCTTTTAAGGAATGCAGAGTCATGATGTACTGCCAAGTAGAGTAAATCTAACCAGTTCTTGTTTTTGTGCTAATCAAGCACTTGGCAAAAGTGGTTTTATACTCTGTCCTCAAAGCCAAACATGGCTTTCTGGGTGCCTTTTTGAGATAGAAACAGGGATCTATTGGCCTAAAGCAATAACTATTGACATGATTAGGGACAAAAAGATCTTCTGAATTCTAAACTTCAAGTCTAAATTTCCTAAATATTCAGATTAGATGAACACCTTAGGAGGAGATGGCAGCAACATTCTAACTCGATAGTTTAGCTGACCATGATCAATATAAACGGGCGACCAAATATTGAGTTGTGTCCATATCTATACCTATAAATACAAGAATGGAAAAAGTGAATCAAAACAGACACCAAAACAGAATATCTTAAAGATCAATTCGGATAACTGATAACCTTAAAAGCTTGAATTAAAACCTTGAAGCAAGGCCGATTTTGACATTGCTCACAGATCATGTAAGAGTCCATTATTTCTTGTTAAAGCTGCATCTTCAAATTACTCAGTTTTTACAATCTAAGACATGCAAAAAACAGCTTTATGTGCACTTCCATCTAACAAATACAATAAATTAGAGGCCAGTACGAGAAATATGATAACTGGTGTGATAAAAATAATGTCACAGACACACAAAATTCCATCGATCCGAGCCCTCGGATCGAGATTCTAGAGGGGGCGAGCATGCATGTCTCGCATGCATGCATTGCATGCCTTCTCTGGTTGGAGATCGCTATATTAGGCAAGGTTCTTCGTCAGCATCTCATTGGCGCTCTCTCTTCTCTCTCAGCAGTATCTTATTCTCTATTCTTTGAAACCATGCAGGGGAGGGGCTTCTCCCTGCTTGGATTGACCAATTTGGCATTTCTTTCATGCTGTGGCATGCCCTTTCTCGGCCTTGCCTCTTCTTTAGCCATAATCCTTTGACCTTCGTCCTCGATCCCGTTTTGATAAGGAAGTTCTCTTCTTTTTATCGTTTTCATGCGAGCCCCATTCTAGAATTCCATCGATCCGAGCCCTAGGATCGAGATTCTAGAGGGGGCGCGCATGCAAGTCTCGCATACATGCATTGCATGCCTTCTCTAGTTGGGAGATCGCTATATTAGGCGAGGCTCTTCATCAACGTCTCATTGGCGCTTCCTCTTCTCTCTCAGCAGTACCTTATTCTCTATTCTTTGAAACCCACCCTCCCCCCTTAATTGTTTAATGTATTTGTCGCCTGGCACGCGTGACCACCCCTCTATTTGAAGAGGTTTTTCTTTTGTTGTCGCGTGGCACGCGTGATCAGCCTGGAGGTTTGTTTTGTCACATTTGTTCTAGTGTCGGTGATGTGCAGGTACAGGTTCGCAAGCAGTAGTAGCAACAGCTTCGACTTCTCCATTCGGGGGTTTTTTGGGAGCGAATTCTCAGCCTTACGTTTGTCCAAGCCCCTTGCCGAAGGCTTATCACTAGGGTTTTTCCTCGAAAACCCGAAAAGTGCGGGGTTTTTTAATCCCGGTGATAAGCTTTCGGCAGGTACACAGACCAAACATTTATTAGCATTGTATTTCATGGGGTCCAAGTTGTATAATTGGATGTTCCCTTTATTTTTCTTCGTGGGTAGTTCGCATGTGTGCGGCTATCCACTATCCACCATTCTAGAAAATCTGTTGAGATGAATAAGAAGCCTATCTATAGGTTTTTGTCGTTTTCATGCGAGCCCCATTCTAGAATAGCTATATGTGCATACGACAAATTTTGAAGTCAGTAAGAAAAACATGAGACCTGATATGATAAGATTAATGTGACAGTATTAAAAATGACCAAAAACCATCCTAGAATTTAAAAGCCTTTGATGCATGCTTACTAGCCTGGAAAAAATGATTTTAGATAATATTTGGCATATTTCCATCATGCTTTAGAAGATTGCAAAGTATGCTGCTGATGGATCTAAGCCGTAACAATTTGACGGGCTGTATATCTGGTTCATTTGGAGGAATGCAAAACCTGCAAGTCTTAATTTTATGAAGTACCAAGATTGCAACTCCAATTCCAGAGTCTTTAGGCAATTTAGTAAATCTCAAGGTACTGGTTGCTTCATCATCCAAATTGCAGGTCACAATTTCTTAATCCTTTGGGATGCTCAAAAAAGTGACGATACTGACGCCTTCTCCATGTTGCATATCTTGCTATCATTGGACTCCATGATACCATGTCTCTATTTGGCAACATTTTCAAGCATATTGTCTGGGATAAAACTATGTCTGAGCAAGTCATTTTGTAGAAATAACAAACCACAATCTTTTTGTAAGCACTTTTCTATACAAACATACTTGTCTTTCTAATATCAACAAAGATCCGTAAAACAAAGAACACCATGACGCATAATTATAGTAGAACAAAACCTTCCTCCAGATAACTCCCGATAGTAAAAACATGTTGCAATGCAAAAATAAAACCCTTTGTTTGATTTTGTAGACTTCAGGAAGTATTCGCCTTCGGATATATGGCCGTACTTCCTGTCTGTGACGTCCCCTACTCGTATATGGTGCTCTCACCGTATACAAACAGGAGTTCATCCCCCATACCAGCTCCACACTGATACAGGGCCCTCCACGTATCACTGCAACCTTGATGAGTTCCAGTGGGAAGAATGAAAGGGTCATTTACCCTGTCTCCCTCAGGGTCGACCTAGCTGCGGAAGCATAAACATACACGTCAGTATACAACATCAATATCACATACCACCCCGTAGGGTGGCTCATCACACATCTGCATAGACAATGATCAGCACATCACATGGGAAGTCCTACCCAAGGCTCAGACCCAAAGGGATGACTGACGGCTTGGGTCTCCAGAGTTCATTGCAGACAGAATTCATGGCAATGGATTTGGCTGGCATGAGAACATGGCTTAGGGTTGTCCACTCCATCCGCCCTTCCTGTGCACACTTTGCAGAGTAGGGTAGCCCGCCGGATGCATAGCCAAAGGGGCTATTCCTGGGTTGCATCTCCCCAGTTCCGTGATTGTTTGATGAAGATAAGGATTGAATGAGAATGTCTAATGAATAATAAAAAGCTGGGAGATTTTTACCTGTGGTCAACCGCAGCTACTTGTGTTTCAACCACAGGCTTTCTTTGCAAATTCCAGATTAACAAACATAATAAGAGATGTCAGATACAAAGAAAACTTAATGAGAGAAGCAAAAATTTCTAAAAGCTCTTAAGAATAAGGAGAATGAATGATTCAGCAAACTCGTAGAATGAATGAATGAGTAAACACAGAATTTTTGGCAACATAGGAAGAGGTCGAGAAGAAAGGCTCACATTTCATGTGTTGAGAAGGCTTTTATCTAAAGGCCGGGAAGGCTCACGTTGCTGAACAGGCTGAGAAGGCTCATATTTCTGAACAGGTTGGGAAGGCTCACATTTTTTAACAGGCTTACTAAACATGCCAAGAATGTGTTGAACAGTCCGAGCAACTCCAATTTTTAGAAGGGGCTGCACATGCAAATGAATTGAGAGGTGTTGCATATGACAGAAGCTTTCGCAGATATCATAGAGCAAGAAATGTTCATCATCTAGTTGGGATCTTTTTATCCTGGATTTAGTAAGGATGAAGAAATCATGACAAAAGAGCACTGAGCCCAAACCTGAAGGAAGCTCGCGATCTGGGCTCCAAAAGCTTCTGAAGTCTAGGGTTTGCTGGGTGCCAAAATCTTCTGAAGTCTAGGGTTTGCTGGGTGCCAAAATCTTCTGAAGTCTAGGGTTTGATGTGTGTTCAAAGCAGAATTTTGAAGGATCTGAAGGAATGGCATGAAGACGGTGGCATCCCGACTAGCTGCCAGAAAAATGATGTGCCCCAACCGGCCAAAGGAATTACCTGGGTTTTCTATTTTTCCTAGCCGTGAATTAAAAAATTAGTAGATCTAACGGTTGAGATGCAATTAAGCTGACATGGCATGACACATGACATAGCTAGAATTGCAGCAAAGTGTGCACCGGGGTTAGGCAACCCTCCTAAAAATTGAATGAAACATATGTTTAAGAAGGCATTGACGCGAGATCTAATCAGAATTTTTTAACTCTTAAAAAGGCATTAATAAAAAAAAAACAAGATACTAACGCATCAATGGGTTGCCCGTTGCAAGACCCTTTATGCCTCTCCAACCACGTATCAATACCAATATAATGTCGTCAAGGTAAGTGGGTCTGCCTTCCGTCGTTTTCTTAATTCATTCTTGTCCAGAATGACAAATAGCTTCACAAAAACCTGCAGAATCCAGTTAAGGAGCTTACCTTGACGTAGTGCACAACGGCGCTCCCGGATTCTGCAGGTCAGGGGGCTGGCAAGAATGCCTTCCCCCTTTCCATTCCACATAACATGAAATACATTAGATTGTAGGTTGTTTGAGGAGGGAATTCGGTTAGGTGCTAGAACCAAATCCCCAATGCAAAAAGCCATTATAGTAGTGTTAATGTCATTATCACAAGAGATTTATACTCATACGTAAGGAATGATAATAAAACTAATTGATATATTGACTCTAGATGCTGAATTCTAGAGCTAATTGAAATATAGTGCGGGGGGCTAACATCAATCAAGCTTAGATATGCCATTGCAGCAATGGTTTTTTGAACCATATGTGCTTGCTTTCCACATTCTAGTACTAAGAGTTTATCAACTTATGCGACAACATACCCATTTCCAGCCTAAATAAATGAAATGGTCGATTGAGGTTAACATCTTGGTGGCTTGTTTTGAGGCTCTCTCCAACGCCAGGCTTAACGATATCCCAACTGTTGAGCGCACCGCCTGAACCATCATCGAATGGAAGCTTAATTGCAATTGTTATCGGAATAGACGAGTCCAAGAACAATTGTTGTCTACGTATTGCTGATGGTATTGAACTTTTTGACACAGCTAATTTGTTCTTTTGGCCTGAGCAGGAGGATATATATGAGCATCTGAAAGGGCTATTTCTATCTGGAGCTAAGCCCGTAATTCTTTTCAAGAGCATTGCACGATCCATATTATCTAATAGCGACAGTCTAGTCACAAACAGTGCAACAATGGTTTTCCGCCCTGCTACTGATCCAACAACAAGTGCATTTCCTAATGTTTTTAAATGTAAGGCTGATTTCCCTAACTATCTACGCAACGTTGTCTTCCCAAGACACAATCATTTGCCAAACAATGGACAGGTATTTCTTCATTCATTACATTGTCGGTTATTTTACCTTTGTCACTAACCGACTGCTATGCTACGTTGACACTGAACTAATTTTCCATTGTTACATTTAATCGTTATATACTTGTTATGCTTACCTAATCTTGTTTGGTCTTAAACATTACAGGTTACAGGCAAACTGCATCTTAGAAGCGGTGGAGCAAACAAAGTAAAAACTGTTTCCAGTACATGCGCTGAAGACAATGACATAGATAACGTTTGCAAAAATTGTGGCAGCTGTGATGTCAAGACTCCCATAACGCTGCATGGAAAAATTGTGACAGAGACAGATTCGATTCTGGTAAACATTGGTGGTTGCACATTAGATCAACTGCTAGGGAACACAGAAACGGACACGCTTTCTGTACTCATAAAGGATCCAGTTCAGTTTCGAGATACGTTGCTCGATTACAATCCAATAAAGACCTTCTCCGTTAACTATGCTGGGACCATCATTGACTTCAGTCCAAAATAATGTCCGTGTTGCTTCCTTAATGCAACATAATATAATTTCTGTATGTATTGTTCATTCATACGTATACTATACCTACTTTTATCCAGGGTGAAATATGAAGTTTAATTCCTGATTTCCTTCGACATCCTTTAAATCCTTTGTTGCAGAGGTTTCTAATTTTATTGAAAACATATAAGCGTTAAACATTTATTGTGGCCTTTGAAGCCACATTTTGGACATGAAAATATTAAATCCGGCTTTTCTCCAAATTCTTAACTCTCAGTTTTATGCTTTGTTACAGACTAGGTTGTAGGTTGTCTGTAACATCCACCATGCACGTCATTTCATTAGAAGGCACATGTGCTTCAATAGCCAGGCCAGATTCTTGCCCGTCTGCCTCTAATTGACTGTTTCTTTGTTCTTCCTAACAGTCAACCTTTTCATTTCTTTTTGGTTTTTGTACCGCCTTGATACGTTCCATCTCAGCCCCAGGAGGTTGTTGATTGTCTTCTTCCTGCAACACACTAGTTGCTTCATTAGTAAGTGAACGTATGAAGGCAGTTGTATAATAGGTTTTCCTAAAGTCAAATGAAAATACTTATCTTATTGTTTAAATTTGGATTTTCCGGTTTGGTAGAAAAGTTTTTGTTTTATTTTTAAGGTACATTTCCTAAGGTTTTAGAGATATTAGCTGCCGGAAAAAATTCTCGATTATCCAAAAATTGGAAAAAAATTCTTGCATGATTTGGGGTTTGAGTTTTTGCAGATAGAAATTCCTAAACGGGCAGTGCCAGATTTGAGCTTCGAGGAACCCATGTCGGCATGTCGGCATGCATGCCACGAGGAGAAAAAACGAGAAGACTTTAGAATCGATCTATCAGATAGTTTGTATCGGTAACTCCAATCCCTGCTTTTAGATGCAAATTTGATTTTTCCAGAGGATCTATTCGAAGAGCTCCTTATTAAAATTTTTAGCAACCTCCGGTGTCTGCAACCCGGTGATATTTCCTGTGTTCTATGCAGGTTATGCACTGTATGAAGTTGCCAAGATATCATGTGATACTGACAAGCTGGGTGGATGAGACATTCAGTTGATAAGCTTACTAAAAAGAGGAATATGTAGGCTACCACATCACACCCAGAGATGGAGCGGCACTTTGAATATGGGTAAGGGTTGTTTAATCCCGGTAGCAGAGGTTTTTTCTGTGTTTCTGATTGTGTCATTGATGAAGAGATGGTTTCATCAAGTTCTAATTGTTTGGGGTCTGGGTTCGGGAACTCCTGCAAGACAGTCCTCTGTGAGGACCCTTGGATCTAACAGGAGAATCCGGGGGACTATGTCACGCGGGATTTGCAAGAAAAGAACAAGAAGAAGAAAACAGAACAAGAGAGAACAGTGAGAGGAAAATGATAAGCTTCCTTGATATCAATGATGAACATACATGAGCTCTCGCAATCGAGAGAAGACTGAAGAGAGACAAGACTCAAAACTCATCTAAAAACTCATGTGCTAGCTCTACTCATATATATAGTACAATGGCCTTTGGCCCAATATAGACACTCTGACTGATCTCGGTGCCGACTCCTGGAAGGAGGCCTGATTTGCAGGAATGTTGGCGGTGCCTCTTGAAGTGCCTCGAATCACGCTGACGCTGACGCGGGCGGTGGCGGGCCGTCACTTGTCTGAGCGGCGCCTCTTGTTGACGGACGCAGGCTTTGACTGCGTGGTCTGCTGCTTGGTCTTCTGCTGAGCTTTTGATGGCTGACCCGTGGCTGTCTGTGGATCCTTAAGCTTGACCTGGTCCGTCGTATGCATGAATAGTCCTGAACCAGGAGGCACAGGACTAACACTAATACTCCTGTTGTGTGTGCAAACCCAGAACAACATCAAGTTCTAATATATCCCATCTTCCTTTCTTGCTTATGTTGTTAATATACTCTATCATAATGAATGCCATATGATCAGGAATAGCTCGGTCCTTATTCTAGTTTATAATAAATCTTCAAAATGCCTATTACTTTGTAGTTGGCAGAGAGGTTCTCATTCTGGTTTATAATAAATTCTCGGTGCACATATCTAAACCAGCAGTGCGCTTGCTTTGTTTGATTGATTCAACAGAGCACAAAAAAGACCCCAGGTTTGTCTTATCACCCTTTTTTCCTACTTTACTCATCCCATTTGCTTCTTTTAATAGATGCATGCATAGGCCAATGCGGTGGATTATTCCAATAGAGATTGTTACAGCCACAACTTTAGGGCTTTTTTTAGATTAAAAAAGGGCCTTCGAAACATGCCAACTAAGCCACATGAAGTTAAATGAACTACCAATCGTCGAAATCGAGGCGACCGGTCCAAATGACAAAAACCTTATAACTAACTCAATCGATCACATTTTCTAGTATAACT
>JAJEKV010000857.1:0-76837 GCA_021234155.1 Isoetes taiwanensis | reverse complement strand
TATGAGCATCTCTTTTCTCAGCATCCATTTCTTTTGTCACACTTGCATAAAGAGCAATAGCTCTGGCACTCCCAACTCCAGCCATCTCTTGTGTGGCAGGTTCTCTGGCAATCATCCATGAATGCCCAACAAAATCGGCTCGTGCTGCAATTCCGACCCTGTCATAGGCAGATTTGCATCTTGATTTTTCTGCCATAACGGCCCCTTCCATTACGGCGTCTTCTACATTAATTGATTCCTTGAAGGTTTCTGATTGAGGGCTCTGCTTAGCCCCATCTGTAAGCAGCAATGAATCGACCTCAATTTGGTCTTCTAGGGTATTCTCCAGGCCATCAATTGCAATTTGCAAAGGGCCGACTCCTTCTTCTAAATTTTCTGTCCCAATTCTTCCAGTGACCCTATTCTTGGTCTTAGAGTCCAAATTTGGCCCCAAATTTCCAACGGCATCCATAGGGAGGTTCATCTCTGTCCCTTCTGCCTTCCCAATCTCGTGGGTAAATATCTTGCACTCCTCAATTTCTTCTGCCACATCCTTTTGTTTAGCATAGCATGCTAAAAATTCTGTGCAACACTCCTCTTTTGTAGCATAGAAATGAGCTGAAATTCCATCTTCTTCAAGAATAAGTGCTTCAATAGATAAGCATGCACTCACGAAAACCTTGGCTTTTAATCTAAATTCCTTTACCCTTTTCTTCAATACGGTCGTGAATGGAAGTCCCCTCTTCTTTCTTAATATCTTCTCAGGAGGAGGTTCTCCTACTTCCTCCTTCATATTGCGTCCCAAGATCAAGAGCACGCAAGCTTTGATACCATCTTAAGTTTAGGAAATCAGAAGATAACTACAATGCAAAATAGTATTGAACAAAGGGAAAACTGGATGGGAACAAGCTTCCCACCATAGCTTATATGTACAAGAAATAAGGCCGCCGCGAACATTTCTCTTTTCAATCCCATTGTCTGTAGGGTGGGTTGAGAAAAAGGGAATGTTTGCTAGGAATTTCAACTACCTAGTTTAGAAAGTAAACTATTTCCTCCTCTTGAAATTGATTTGTACAAAATTTGAAAGAAAATGTCAATGTTTATAGTATTGCAACATAAATTCATTGTAGTGCCAGGAACAATCATCAGTAAAATGTGAATTGGTGCCATGAACGATTATGAGCAAAAGCTTCTAATCAATAGAGGGGATATTTAACCCAAGTTTAAGTCTACAAAATAATATCTTTGATGCATTTCCCCATTAACCCAACTTTAGGTCTACAAATAATGTTTTTGATGCATCATTATTGATGCATTTCCCTAGTTTAAGTTTGCAAGTAATGTTTTCGATGCATGTAGCTGGGGAGGTATGTGCTAAACTTCATGCAATTGAACTTGTTGAGGTGAAGCCTTCCTGTAATTTCTTGTGCTTTATTCTATTTCATAGTTAATAAGCATACGTTTTGAATATTAATGATAATAAGTTGCATTATTCAAAGGCACAAAGAAAAGAAAAAAAGTGTTCTCAATATTCAAGATCACAAACAAACTTACTGTACGGCAACTAAAAACTTCATCACGTTCATCAAAGGAAAGAAGGCAATATCTCCAGTTCTATGGCAATTCATAGATTGCATGCATTTTCTGATATGATGCACTATTAAACAAACGAGCACCAGACTGATCAAGATTTTCTCAATATGGCAGAAGGAGTACATTTTAGAGGAAGCTTAAAGAATATGGTTTTCTTGGTCCTATAAGATTTACCCCAACATATAAGTTGCTTTATTCTTTGCCGGTCCTTAATGGTTTTCTTTAGTGGCAAAGTGAATGTGAAGCTATCTTTGAGGACATTGAAAATGTATGATCACCCGGCTATGCGTATTGATTAGATGCCTTATATTACTGTCTAGGAAATGCACACTCTTGGAACTAACAGATATTCACTTTGTTGTGATGTTGACTAAGGTACCATGAATCAGCATATGCTTAGTTACACTAGATATATTCAACGCTAGCGGGGGCAATTTAGCAATTTCTAGTAGCGACTTCTATTCTCACGGCCCGAAGAGCGTGTGAAGTCTATTAATAACTCAAAGGTAAGCCATTGTGTTCAAAGCTGAAATGTACTTCCTTCTTACAAATTTCTCTTAGTATCACCTTGAATTTGTGCCATGATGGTCATTATGGCGGAAAAGAAAATGCCCTTTTAATGGAGCAAATGGAGCAGGATTTGTAAAACAAACAATGGGTACAAACTAATCTTTGCCAAATAATGTTGTCATTTCGGCTTTATTGATGGTAGCAATGTAGATGAAAGAACTGGTAGCCTGCATAGGCAAAAGAGAGGAAAAATAAAAGCAGTCGACCATGCAAGTGTGAAAATGAAAAAAAAAAACAAAGAAAAGACTTAAAGCAATTATCACAATTCAAGTCCCAAAATGAGGAAGAGATCTAAATGGAGTATAACTTCCAAAACATGGGTACATTCTGAGGAGGAAAATCATAAGAGTTCATGGATAGTGCTTAGAACTCAAACCCTTCACCTCTCCCATAACCGAGATGGATGATATGAAACTTGAATATGAAACTTGAAAAAAAAAAAATGAACAAAATGGCACAATAGTGCAGAATAATTAAGCCCTCCATGATAAAGAACATTGGAAGCATGAGAAGTACCTGCAAAGAGAGATTCAAGGGAAAACTTCCTTTGTGCCTTATGCCTTATCCTTTTTCTTATTGCCAATCGGTCTTTAAACTTATCCATTTCTCGATTAGCATGATTGTTTTGTTGTTGCAAGCAGGACCAAACAAACAAACATGTCAAGATGTGGAACAACTTTAAAAAGTGATGCCAACCCCCTTGATACATGTTAGAAATGAATCGAGATGCTTAAAAGCGAGCTTGCCGGTCTGCATCGTGAGCCATAGGGGCAAAATATTACGCTTCAAAAATCTTCAACCGGAAAGGGAATACATTTTGTGGGATGAAGCAATAGAAATAAACCAAGATTAACTAAAGCGTAAAGGGCAAGCTTACCTTCGAGGCCTGTTTTTACGTGGCGAGTTGGGGAAAAGAAGCATGCCACTCTTCAAGCTATAAGATAATAGGACTCTACGGTGATACCTCCGGTTCGGGATCAACCTCAAAGCTTAAAAAAGGAACGATGACACGAAATGTTAAGCCTTATGTTTCCCTCGATTACACACATGAAACCCATTCATCCATGCATCCATCTACGCCCCTTCCTCAAACAAAATGAGCATCAAAATCTTGAGGTGGTACATTAAACCCATGTGTACCTTTGTGAAGAATAAGAATAAGAATAAGAATAGTTTTTAATGCATACACGCATAGCATACCGGCTTCCATTTCGGCCGGTTTGGTGGCAAATCACGAATCCACAATGGGGCTAGAAAATAGATCACCGACTTAAGGCCGGTAAGCCTTGCTAGATTCAACGACTTGAAAAAGCCTTTGAAGAAAAGGCGGCGGAATTGAGGCGGCGCTAAGCTAAGCAAAAAGCGACAAATTACCACCAATGGCTGCCCTTTCTTTTCCTCCCGAACTTCGACCCTAACAAAGATGACTATTTGGTATGAGCGGGGGCTTTGCAAGGGCGGAATACTTAGAAAAATAAGGTCCTACATATCCGCACAAAAGAAGCTCCATAAAATGGGTGAGAAAGATCAACCCGACTAAATGTTACCTCGCTACTATCTGGAATACTCGACTTTGAAAACCATCTTCCGGCAAGATTAGAAACTTTATAGGCAAAGAGCAAATTACCGGACCGCTATGTCGGTGAATCCTTGCTCATCGATTTTTTGCACACGGGCTTGAAACCGCCCGGACCCGACCACGCGGAGCAGCGTGTTGAAAGCGAATAAGGAGTTCCTAAAACGTGGCTTCCTCGCTATTTTTCTCCAAAAAATTTTCCCCTTAATTTTTTTCCCGGACGGGAATCCAAAGAATATGAGAATCGAATCTTGGCGAGAATCGATTATATAAGTGTACATAACAGACACGACTCTACATGAATGGACACGACTATTCGTATCAGACATGACTCTGTATGTAGACTGCCACATCACCTAGATGACGTGGCCTATATTGCTGAGGTGGAGGATTGTCATATATTAACATAGGGAACGCGAAGCCAATCCATTGGCCACAAGATTTTTGAAAAAATATCAACCCCTTAGGTGCCTAAAGGGAGTTGGGAAACCAAATGGGGCCGGTCCACTATTGGTCGAACCGAGTACGGCCCTAAATGCAAACACGACACGAGTCACACGACCAAAAATATGCATGCAGCCAATCAATGGTCTCTTGGATGTCCTTTAAATTCCTCGTCCAAAATAGGTGTTCACCATCTACCCTGTACTTTGAGTTTTGTGTGAACATTTTTTCCAAAGCCATGGACAATCGTTTCGTTTCTCTGTTTGCCTGCTTCGTCCTCTGCGCCCAGCTCGCCGATGCATCGCACAGATCAAGCCCCTTCATCTTCCACAAAGCAGAGGAGATTGTGCAGAGCGAAGCAGGCTCCCTTTCGCTTCTTCTTCCGGCAGCCCAAGGCCTTGGCATTGGCCATGCATTGAATGTTCTAACCCTAGAACCTAAAGCTCTCCTCATTCCTCAATACCTCGATTCCCCTTTTCTCGTCTTTGTCTATCAAGGTAACCCTCCATATCCTTTAGTTTGTTGATTGTGCAAAATGCCATCTTCCTTCAATAATGTTGTAATCTGAATTATGGACTTAAAAGGTTGGTTTGTTTGGTGAGTTCGTTTATGCATAAAAATGTGTTCTGCAGAATGGGCTAGAATTTGTCCCTCTATAAACGTGTTTTATAAAATGCCATGTCTATGTGCATCATGTCATGCCATTGCGCATCCTTTGCAGGAAAAATGACACTTGGATTTATAACCAAGAACGGTACCTTCTCACAGCAAAACATGGAAGCTGGGGATATATATACAATCAGTAGTGGATCTGTGTTCTATATTCTGAATACAGATGAAGGACAGAGGCTTAGGGTTTTTGGCATTGTTGATACGTCTCAGACTGGTGAATACCAGGTAATGAAGCTGCCAGATCTTCATGGTTTGGCATAGAAGAATTATTTTGCAGTATGCTCGAGTAAATGTTTATGATCTGCTTTAAGGATTTATATGCGATGCTGTGTCTATTTGCTGAAAAACTTAGGGGCTTTGTGCAGCCTTTTTTCATTACTGGAGGTGTGAATCCTCGTCCAGTGCTAGCTGGATTTCCAACATCTACCCTAGCTGTTGCTTATAAGGTTAGTTTCTTATGTGTTCGTTAAAGTTCTGAGGGATTAATATCCTACATGCTATATGTTACTTAAAAGGCAGGTTTCTTTTATCTCTTTTCTAGGATTGCAGCACATGATTTTGGTTAACAGAAGTGTTTTGGTATAGGTACCCAGAGAGGAGATAATTTCTCTGCTAAGTGTGCAAAGCAAGGGTCCAATCGTTTACACCACTAGGGAACAATACACCAAGCTGTCAGCCAGAAATGCGGAGGCGAAAAAGGAAGAAGGGTCCTCCATCAAGCCCTTCAATGTGCTGAAGAAAGAGCCTGATTACCAGAATGACAATGGATGGACTGTTGCAGCTAGTGCCGAAGATTTCAGTCCACTGCGGGAGTTGAATTTGGGAGTGTTTGCTGTTAACTTGAAAGCTGTAAGTTATGCATGTTTCGCTTGTTTCACTATACTTTGGAAGTTATATGCTTGTTTCACTCTTATGTTGCAAGTTATATGTTCTCACTATTATGTTGATAATGAGGATGGTGGCAATGTTTATAATTTATTAGGGCGCAATGGTGGCACCTCATTGGAACCCGGTTGCCATGGAAATTATAATACCAACCAAAGGAGAAGGGTGGATTCAAATCGCCTTCCCTAATGGTTCCAATGCGCTTGACCACCGAGTTACTGAGGGGGTTGTGGTTGCAATTCCTCGCGGTTTCCCCATGTGTCAAATTGCTAGTAGAGAAGGAACTTTTGAGTTTGTGGGTTTTTCAACTTCCTCAGCTCCTAGTTGTCCTCAATTCTTTGCAGGTAATATTTGTTTTTTTTTTGTTTGCTTGTTTTATACACCTTAGGCTCTTTTTCCTACGATTAAATTGGTGTTTAATTTTAGTTGTTTAATGAATTGGTTGCAAATTGATTGTAGGGTCGAACTCTATTTACAATGCTCTTGACAACGAAACATTGGCCTTGGCTTTCGACAACTCGGAGGAGGTGGTTGCAAGTGTGTTGAGGAATCAACCTGATGCAGTTATTTTGAGTGGTTTTATTGAAGAGGGGGATGAAGATCGCCGTCAAGTAATTTAGAACAAAGATCATTAAAAATAAAGAAAAGGGCATAGTGGAAGAATAAAGGAGGATGAACATAGAGGAAGAACCAAATGGAAGAATAAAGGAGACTGAGAATATGAATGAATGTACTATAATATGATGTAAGCGATGTTATAGAGATGAAATTTTAAATGTAATAATTGTTGAAGACAGAATAAAAAGTTTGAAGGAAATTTTTGGAAAAATTGATGGAAATGATAAGGAATAATGTGATGTAATCAAGTTTATAGAGATGAAATTGTAAATGTAATAATTGTTGAAAATAAATTATTTCATAGTTGTTTGGACAGAATAAAAAGTTTGAAGGAAATTTTTTGAAAAATTGATGGAAATGATAAGGAATATAAGGAAGTATGCTATTTTAACCCAATCGGGGACCAAGTACATGGGGGATCAAGTCCCGGACGAGACAGTTTTAACATGGGTCAAGCCCTTAAACCCAAAGCACAACGTGAGCTAGAACTATCATGACCGGAAAAACCACCTGGAAAAAAACGGTAAGGATGATATGGCTACTCCACTTGAGTAAAATCTATTTGTTGCACAAGCAACAAGCATACCTTCATACCTCCAGGGGTTCACCAAGCAACTTCCGAATCAGAACCTCTTCTGGCGGGTGTTTGGAAGTTTTAGGGAAGGCGGGCGGGTTGGAAATCCCCATGATTCCTCACCCATCCGTCGGCGCCCCGGCACCCCGGGAAAAGGGTATACATCCCAAGCCATGTGAGGCGCCATCCTTCATTTGCCCGCTGCTCCAACGCCATCCATCATGCTATCCGCTCGGGCGGGCCTAGAAGGCGCTTTCCCACGCTCCTTTTTCATTTTGGGGTTGGGGATGTTTTTTTAGGCGAGGGTTTGGCCTATGAAAAATTGATGGAAATGATAAGGAATTAGTATGCCATTTTAAGAGGGTTTTTGGCGGGTTTGGCCTAGATTTCCGTATCTTTGTATTGAAAAGGGTATAATTAAGCCATGTGAGAGCTAATGCTATTTTGGGTGCTTTCCAACTCCTTTTTCGTGGATGTTTTTATAGATCTTTATGCCAAGTTTAGAACCCACGGAAGTTGGGGAGGATTTTGATCTTTATGATGCAGATTTGCTCATTGGATGCTTTTAGGGCGATCGAGGGATGCTTTTAGGGTTGATCGAGGCCATCAAAGTTTTGGCGAGAGGTATCGGGCGGGTTGTGAGATTAGACGCCCTTGATTAGAAACGTGTTTCATTTAATGGGCGAACAATGAGGAGCTCACCTGCTGTTTAAATTGGGCACAATGCAATCCTTCACCGCAAAAACCCATAAATCGACCGGTTTGACTTTATAAGGTGGAGCAAGCTTTGCTTGCTTGTGGTTCAAATCCATATTTACCGAAGCCAAGCCATGGCGATGGCGCAGGTGGAAATTCATATCTTACTCGTCGATGCCGCAAAGCACGTCCCGAACCTCTCAGTTGCCCCAGATTTTCAAATTCGAGATACATTTCTCATAGATTTGGAATGATTTTCTTGTATTTTGCCTCGTGAAGTAGAATCGAGAGGCCGGACTCCTCCCCGCATTTTGGGATCTGGAAAGACCCATTTCTAGCTAAGATTGTGTAGATTTTGATTCGGGATGGATCTCCCCATAAACCCAACAAATGGAGAACGGCGATTGCGCCGCTCATTGTGCATGAAATGGCTTGTTTTCATTTCCTCCATGTGGTTGCGAGGGATTTGCCGGAAATGAGGATTTGCTCGAGTTCTGATATGCCTACCGGTAGCTATTCCCCCGAGATAAAGGCCAAGCCGGCCTTAATCGAGGCGCATGAATACGCTTGGGGTGTTCAAGGACCTGGGCGATGGTGTGGGATTGCTTGCTGGGTTCCTTTCGAATACTATGGTCTGCCAGCTTATACTATCGCAGCACCGGCTGGAGCAAATTTATTGGCACCATTGGGTTTTTTTCATGTTGCTTCCTGTTTTTTTCCGCTGCAACCATAGGTTCGTTCTACACCATTGACATTGGGATGCACTTTTTCTCTGGAAATTCTAATGGCCATTGATCTGGCACAATACCTAGAATATTCGCCAGATCAATGGTTGGGAATAAAAGTTGAACTAAACGCTATAATACATGGAAAAAACGAACATCTTCAAGATGGAAATGATAAGGAATAATATGATGTAATCAAGTTTATAGAAATGAAATTGTAAATGTAATAATTGTTGAAAATAAATTATTTCATGATTGGATAGTTGTTTGTTGAATCTTTTAAAGAACAATTTTGAATCTTTTTTTTTTTTTTTTTTTTTTTTTTTGAGAATCAAATATAATATTAAATAGAGCTCATAAATTACATACAAATGCCAAGTGGTATCACACCAACATAATATGTCCGTGACCAACATAATATGTTTGTGTATGTAGGGATAACCACAACCACTCAGTTATGAAGCTAACTTTTACAGGATTGATTAAAGTGAGTCGTGAGTTTGGGATGCCCACTCCTCCTTAAATGCTACAAGACACTGACGGGCTTTTTGTTTCAACGATAGCCATAAGCTATTAAGGTGGGTATATTCTTGGGAGAATGCCAGTTTTCTCTGCCTCTTCCAGATTAGCAATAGAAGCCATCTTTTGCATAAGTTCGTGGAATGGATACAGACCTAACAAAAGCTTCTTTTCTAAAAGAGAAGTTTTAAACCTTTCTTCAATCTGTCCTACACTAGATGGAGTTCTTGAGAGTGCATGAAACAATGTTCAGATGTCTCTTCTTCATGGCCGCATATTGGACAAGTTGGTGAGACATCATGGTTGAACTTGCTCACTAAAACATTGATCCTGGCTGCTTTGTGAAGAATTTGTCATAGTAGTGTGAGTATCTTTAGTGACAACTAGCTCTTCCAGACCCATTTCTATACTTGAGCAGTACCCATTGGGAAGAAAGGTTTATCATTTCATTCACATGCAGTATCTTGTATGCCTTTAAAACAAAATATTTTTTATAAAGATTTTCATGAGGTAAGCATAAAACACCCATCTACGGATATGCAAAAAGCGGTATATTGTCCAGTATTATTTCCCAAACTCGTTTGTCCCGCACTCTTAAGTTGAAGCGGCATTAGAAATGGAATAAATTACTACACCTATATTTTAGTGTAGCCGATAACTTTAGCTAAATTTGCTTCAAATCAACACCCTGGGGTTTCTAACACTTGGCTAAATTCTGCAATTTTTCTCAATCATGAATTTTTTCTTTGCTTGGCTAAATTTCATATTTTTTGCCCAAAAACTTTCTATCATTTGGCTACACTTGGACAATTTGTAAAGGCAAATATTAGCCAAAATTGACTATGATAATTTAAAACAAAAGTCAAGCTTTTGGACCTAAGATGATGAGTTTATCATTAATATGAGGTACTACGTAAGAAAATCAATGACCAATAGTATAAATGCGAATTATAATGATAGTTAAAACATGTTTATGATATAGTTATAATCATAGAACACATGTAAAGGAGATATGTGTTTCACCAAGATTCGATAAAACTTAAACACATCAAAAACAATGATATCTATTAGGTCTTAATATCTATTAGGTTTAAAAATATGTCTTTGTTAAATTATATTAAAATGTATACAATTATGAATATAACTATCCATTGTTAGTTACACAAATGAATATGGATGTTTCTTATGTTTTTTTTAAATACCAAATTAAATGTATACGTATGTTTTTTTGCCAAATTACACAAGTGTAGAATTGTGAATATGTTTAGGCCTTGTTAGGTACATTAAATTGATGTTTCTATGTCTACACTAAATTGGATGTTTCTTATGTTTTTTTGTCAGGTGGGAATGTTGTGGCTATGTTGTAGCTATGTTTACCAAATTACACAATAATCAAACTTATTCCTCGTATACCCAATCATTTAATAACATATATAATTTTTCCCTTGTTAGTATTAATCATAGTCTTGGCATCTAGGCAAAGCTTGAACAAATCCAACAACACCTTGGCGATCCGCAAACAACATAATAAATTACCGTATAAGGCCTTTTATAATTACATGATGAGCCACGAAGGTCATGCCACAATCTCTGTCCTACCATCTATAGAGCGAAGTTTACCAATAGAATTACCAGACTTTTCCATATAGAAATGAAGTCGGTGAAAAGATCACTCATCTCCCGACCGCTTCCATGAGAAGAATAGAGAGATCACAGGGCGAAGAAGTCAACTAGTTATAAAGCACTAACTAATTACCAGATATGGCCTTTTATGATTACTTGATGAACCATGAGGGTTATGATTACATGATGAACCATGAGGGTCATTCCACAATCTCGCCCATCTACAGAAAGCAACAAGCTTCAAATGTAATTACCGCACATTCCATACAAAAATGAAGTCGTAAAAATCATTCACCTCCGACCGCTTTCCATGAGAAGCATGGCACTAAGGCCCCCCCTATTTGGATGGCACTCTATTTTTTTATTCCACGTGTAGGAGATTATTTTCAATTATAAACCGGCATTGTAAACGTAGGTCGTTTCTTCCTCAAAGTTAATGGTGCAACCCCAAAGGCCAATGGATCATATGATAAAATGATGAATGTAAGAATGATAGGGCGTGATGTCAGGCTTGTAATTTTGTTCACCAGAATGCCGGGTAAATCAGCACTGAAGAGGCCATGGTTGAGCTTTCATCTCAATATTGGTGCACCATGTTGGAACACGCTGGCATTCCTCATTCGATATTACGATGACAAAGATGAGGGAAAGGTCAGGCCTCCGGTTGGATTGGAGCAGAATAGGTTCTAGTCCCATGAGTTGGATGACTACATTCAGAATTATAACTAGTGGGACATTTTGTGAACCTTTGGTCCGAGGAAGATTCTCAAATGGAGGAGATTGCGGGGGAGGTGGATGGATGCCTATGGGGTTATGCTGAAAGTGCATCACCACAAAGAGAAACATTTGTTGCACTTTGGTTGATTCTTTCCCCACCAGGTGCCAGGAAGTGCCATGACATGCTATATTCTCGGCCGTGGAAAAAGATGCTAGATTGTGGCCAACACTTCTCTTCCGGAAGTGCAGTGAGCCGTGGAAGCTTGTGGATTGCTCAAAGCTTAGCCCCCGGCCATGAATGAGCGCTATGAATAACCCTTCTTTTCTATGCCAGCCCCATGTGCCGAATGCATTCCTCAAAAGGCAATAATGACGAATCGGCCCACCGCAGCGCCATGGAGAACCAAAGACTGTAGTGCCAATGGAGAGCCCTTTATTCCGTATTCTCAAATGATGGAGATGAGTGAAACCCGGCCCTAAGAATGACGGAAAATGTCACACTAGATAACTCTTCTCAAGGTCCCTTTCCAAAAACTCATTAAGCCCTAGATTAGATAGATCGGATCTATGAGCCCTTCCGTGATGCAAGCATAAATTAAGCTAAAAATAACGTATATTAAGCTACAAACAAGATTTGAGATAAAAATACCGATACTAGAGCGCATCTAATCGATCTTTCTCGAAATGAGAAATCAACTCAAATCGTATTTGCGAGAAAGGGCGTTGAAGTTTTGTGGCGAATCCTCCTTGGATGCTTAAAAAATGAGCCTGCAATTGCAAATACACGGATTAGGGAAAATAAACGGATCTATGAGTGCCTCCAGATGCAAGCGGATAACCAACCTAAAAATAATAGATATGAAGCTACGCATTAACGATTTAAGCTAAAAATAATTGTAGAAGATAAAATAGATACCTAATACTAGCAAGAGAATCGGGTCGATCTTTCCTGAAATGAGAAATCAACAAAAAATCCTATTTGCAGAGAAACGCCCTTGAAGTTTTGTGGTCAATCCTTCTTGAATGCTTGAAAATGATCCCCGAAATTGCAAATACACGGATTAAGGAAAAAAATCAATAGCCTACATGGCATTTTGCAAGATTCATACTTTCTATGGTAGATGCCACTTAGCTAATCCACTAAATTCTCAAGCTCCTTGGCTTCTTAGGCTAGGTTATTCGAGACTGCTGGAGCTACTCCGGGCCATGCGGCTCTTGGCGATTTCTCGCCCCTAGGTTGGACTAATGGTGGGAAAAAATTAGGCTAAATTTTTTTTTTTTTTTCCCCATTTTTCTCATTTAGTTTAGCCGCTTTTTGGGAAAAAAACCCAAAATTTAGCAATTTGGCTAACCTTAGCCATTAAATTATTCCATGGTCCAATCCACCAACACTCAAAATAGGATGGAATGGCATATTATTGTGGCAATCAATTGTTTATGCCTTTGACACTTCTCACATTTGCTAACAAAGTCTCTAGTATCCTTGTAAAGAGTTGGCCAATAATATCCCCAATGAAGGATCTTCCTAGCTGTGGTTCTGGCTGCAAAATGCCCTTGACAATCATGTGCTTGCTGCAACAAATCATGAGTTTGCTGACCAGCAACACACCTTAATAAGAGACCTTCCATAGTCCTCTTATAAAGAATAGCCTCGTGCACCACATAACCAGCTGCTTGTACTCTAAGAGCATGCTTTTGTTGCTTTGAAAATGATGAAGGATAAGTCTGATCTTGTAAATACCTGTATATATTGGCATACCAAAGATCCACGGTCTCAATGAACCCCTGTAATACTTCATTAACCTGAAATGCTACTTGCTGGTCTGTTTCCTCTTCTATTTCAGCACCACTACTCAAATAGGCACTTGGATTATGAGCTCCTTGGGCCATCTTAACATACTTCAATTCAAATTCTTGTATGATAAGAGCCCATCTTGTAAACTTAGGATCTTGGACAGTCATTGTAAATGCATGGCAATGGGTTCACATCCATATGAATGTAAATATATTGTACATTTGCTGAATTCCATTGTGAAGGAAGAAGATAATGTCTAAATTTATTCAAGGCCCACTTCAATGCCAACCCAAGATGCTCCACATGAGTCCATTTCTGCTCTTGTGGAGTTAACACCCTGCTAGCATAGTAATTCACATCATAATGCTTTTGCTGATTTTTCTGACATAGTGTGACAGCCAAAGCTTGCTCCCAAACTGCAAAGAATAAATGAAATGGCTCACTCATTCTTGGAGGAATCAGCAAAGTTCTCTCTTTTAATTGTGCAAGGCACCATTCAAATGCTTCTTGAGCATCTTCCTCCCATCTAAAAATGCTGCCCCTGCTTCATACAATCCACAAGTGGTCAAGTTACTTTAGCAAAATTATGCAAATACCTCCTACTAAAAACGAAGTTGGCCATATAAGCTTCTCACTTGGGATACATTTGTAGGTGATTTGACCTTCTCCAAGGCTGCAATCTTACCATGATCCACTTGTAATCCCTTTTCTCAAACATAATTGCCCAATAGTTTTCCTCCTCTAGTGAAGAAAATACACTTAGCGGTGATTCAAACTTATACCATACACAGCCGCATCTTTCAAGAACTTTTCTGAGATGATCCAAGTGTTCCTTTCTTGGATTAGAAAATACTGTTAAGTCATCTATAAAGACTCTCAAAAAATCTAAAATATCATGAAAAGCATATGTCATAGCTCGCTGAAATGTGGCTGGAGCATTTGTAAGGCCAAAAGGTAATACTTTGTAAGCATAGATGCCAAAAGGTGTTCAAAAGCCATTGCTTGATGTGGTGGATAGATTTGGATCTGATTATATCCCTCGAAAACCCATCCAAGAAAGAATAGGCCTGATTTCCTGCAACAATATCCAATAAAGTGTCTATGAATGGTGTAGGAAAATGATCTCTTTTGGTAGCTTTATTGAGATCCCTGTAATCAATGCATACTCGGATTGAGTTATTTGGCTTTCTCACTGGGACAATAGAACTGATCCAATCTGAATTTGGCACTGGTACAATAAATCCCGCCTCCAAAAGCTTCATGACCTCAACCTTTACTTGCTCCTCTATTGTTGGACTCATTCTCCTTTGAGCTTGTTGGACTGGTTTTGATCCTTGTTTCAAATCAATAGTATGAACCACAACCTCTGGTGGAATGCCTTTTAATTCTTTGTAATTTCTTGCCAAAACATCCCTGAATTCTCTTAACAAAGATGTCAAATCCTGTTCCTCCTCTTGAGTAAGATCTCCTCCAATAGTAACCAATTCTTCTTGATTTCCTTGAGAAATATTGATGTTCTTGACTGAATGTGGTGACTGTAATGAAGGTGGTGAGTGTGGTGACGAATGTGGTGAATGTGGTGACAGTGATGAATGTGGTGCGTGTGATGACTGTGGTGACTGTAATGGATGTAGTGGATGTGATGATTGTGATGAATTTGGTGCATGTGGTGATTGTGATGACTGTGGTGAACATGGACTGATCTGATTTACCTCATCCTCCAGAATGTGCACATGCCACCAAGCTGCTTGTACTTGTATAGTGGGCTGATTTCTGTTTACCCCATCCATGCTTGATGTCAAAATCAGCATCTCTACTTGATCTCCCGGGGGGTGCACCTCTATATATGGACAGATGGCATCTGTGTTCGAGGGGTCATAGAAAAACCCCTGTATACGGCTTTTTGGAGTAGAAAAACCCATACCATACGGTTTTTCGAACTAACATATAATATAGAACCTATCCGTAGATTTACGATTGATTGTGCCAAATTATATAATCCCTTTCCGACTTTGTACCTTTTGTGAAGACCCTTTGTGCCAAATTATATAATCCCTTTCCGACTTTTGTACCTTTTGTGTAGCTTTTGTGCCAAATTATATAATCCCTTTCCGACTTTGTACCTTTTTCCGTCAAATGGATCCCCCCAAATCCATCATCTACGGAATCTCTCCTTCCCCCAGATGAGCTCCCCGAAAATACCTACGACCAAGGCAATAAAAAAACCCTAAAAGTTCACTCAGTTGGTACGTACGTGACCATTGAGTGAACCCCCTTGCTTGATCTTGATCAATTCCTTGCTGGAATAAAGTCTCCCCAATGGGTCTTTGAATGGACTCTTCCTGCATGTTCACAAGAGTCTCTTGTAACTCATCTTCGCCAATACTTTCAAGTCTTTGGATATACTTATCTGCAACTTGCTGCTGTAAATGACATATTTCTGAAATTTGGGTACCTTTTAACCACTTGTACAAAGTCTTATCTTCCCTGTCACCCACTTCCAAGACATGAAAACAACTAAGACCTTGTTGCCCTGACACCATAGCATTCTCTTTGCTGATTTCTAACTGTGGGCTGCTCAAAGAAGGATTGCAAAGAAAGGTACCTTTTGCTGATTTCAGAGGATGATCTATAGTAACCTTGTGTTCCCCTTGAAAGATATTCATTTCACGCTTCCTCCATGAAGTCTCAAACAGATGGCATCTAACCATGTACGACAAAGAACAAAATATAAGTTTCAAAGATGCACACTCTCTCGAAAATTTCAAAACCATGAAATCCAAGATTGCTTCCACCTCATAAACCTTGCATAAAACATTTCTTATGACTCCCATAGGCTGCACCTTCATTTGATTGAATGCTTTGAGCATCATAGTTGTCGGTTCCATCATTTTTAATCCAACTTGAAGCATTATGTGGTAAGGCATTACATTCACTCCACTGCCGGTATCTATGTTGGCCTCTTTGATTAGATATCCATTAATACTCACATCACAAAAGAAATGGCCCAGGATCCTTGGATTGCCGGGCTGATGGCTCCATTCTCCTCTTGTCGGTATCATTTGATATGATTTGTTGGACTGAAATTTCTGATTTTGTTCTTCCCCCTAACTCTTGCAACAAATTTGGAGAATAATACATCAATTGCTCAAGAGTAAGTGTAACTTTAGTGGCCAAAACTTGGCTGATCACATCATCTTCATTTTGAATTTCCTCATCCACCATAGGAGGCATCACTATGGGCTGATTTTCTTCTATAGACTGAAACCTGCGTTACGTAGGCAAAGACATTGAATTGCACCTTCTTAGGTGCTGACACCTTCAAAGCCTTTGGAAAAGAGGTCTTAGTCTTCTCCGCAATTGGCACTACTCTTGGTTCTTGAACCACTTTTATGATCTTGTAACTGCATTTACTTCTCCAATCTCTTCTTCTTGCTGAAATGGTCATGCTCCACCTCAACAAATCCACAATTTACTACTGATTTTGCCTTCTCTTGCTTCTTAAGCTCCTCAATAAGAGCCTTAACTTGAGGATTATCAATGTACTTTGCATCTTGAATGCGAACATCATTATTAGGAAGAGGTACTGAGTCAAACACTTGCTGCTTTGGTGGATACTTGTTGGTTGCCCATTCTGGTTTCCCATGGATTTTCCAACAAGTAGTCTCATCATGCTTGAATTTATCACATAACTTGCAATACAAATGAGCCTTACTTGGATATCATCCCTGTTTTGGCTGCACCATTGGTGTGGAACCCATTGGAACTTGTTGGGCAATTGGAGCTTGTGGCATCATTGGCACTTGTGGCATGATAGGTGTTGTTTGCATTGGTTGAATAGGAATAGGTGGTGCTTGTTGCATAACAGCAAATACCGGATTGGCCCTCTCAAAGAATCTCTTCTCCCTACATTCTTGATCATTATGGCCCTTGATTTGGCATCTTGAGCAGAATTTCAACAATCTACATGTAGTATCAGAATGCCCAATAGACCCACAATATTCACAAGTAATAGACTGCACCTCCCTTGGCTTCTCACCAATTGTAAGAGAAATCGTGGCTGCAATATCCTCTGTTTTATGCTCTGGAGCAGCAACTTCATGAATGTATCCCAACTTATCTTCAGCCTTGAGAGCATACTTTTGTGCCTCTAGTAATGTTGTAGGTTGTTTAGCCTTCACCTTATGAGCAATAGCTCGTTTCAGCCCCTTTACATACCATTGAATATCCATTTCATCATTCCTTGCAATTTTCCAATAAACCACGGCTTTGAGAACCGCAATATACCTCTGATTATACTCTCTAATTGATTCATCTTCCTTTTGTGTGAAATTGGTCCACCTTTCCATAGTCTTATCCTTACCATGAACTTCTTGATAATTAGCAATGAAAGCTTCCTTTAATTCCTGATATGTCATGGTATCTGGCTGAGTTTGTGCCCATTCCTCCACTGAATCTTGTAAAGAACTATGAAACCAAAGCAAATAATCACCAGCCGGTAACTTACATTGCTGGCAATACCTCTCAAACTTCACAATATGCTTCAAAGGATCCCAATCTACCAGATCATCAAACTTTGGAATCCCCATTGTCTGAAAACCCCATACCATAGGTGGTAATACAACCATCTCTGCCTCTTCTTGGGTTTCTTGAAATTGGAAAAACGAAATTGAATCTCCCTTCAACTTGAAAAACGAAATTGGATTACCTTCTAGATCGGTAAATGGAATCAAAACCTCCTGGATCTGAGAATTAGACCCCAGATCTGCTCCCAAATCTGAAAACGAAATTGAATCTTGATGCAATTTTGAGCCCAAAGATTGACTCACCGGTCCCCTTCTTGTTACGATAGAGCTTGGTGGTATATCCTTCTTACTTTTCTTGGGCATAAAACTATGCTCCCTTTGTCAAATTCTACCCCACAAATCAATTACGGCAAAATCCCCTTCACCCAAGAAATTGCTCCTTCCTCAATGGTGTCGTTCTTTACCGACGATCACCAATACCAATGGTAACAACTCCTTTTTCAATGGAAATTCTTGCCGATCAATGGTCTGTCGAGCACCGTGGTCGCCAAATTGTTAGAGCCTGAACTCTAACCTTGCAAGAAGGATGAAAAACCCAACAATCCAAGCTCAATCTATCAGATCAAGGCAATGCACAACACAAAGAATCATCATCTCCATAGCTAGATCAGCCAAAATGCTCTCTCTCAATACACCGTCTCTCTCTGTTCTTGCTCTCTGCTCAGATAATACAGTGCTCATAATGGCTCCACAATGCATACGTGCAAATATCCTACACGCGTGCATGCGCGTATATCACTCCATATACGGTATAATATCTTCTATACCACCTCAATAGTGTGGTGAGTGGTGACGAGTGTGGTGAGTGGTGAGTGGTGACGACCCCAACACTCCTTTAAAGCAGATGACTTCTTTTGTGCTTGAGAGCTTTCCTTCCCTTGGCTCATAGGCGTAGATGATGCCGTATCCTCTTCTTTGTTTCTTTTCCTCCTCCTAGAGTGCGAGCTTAAGGGCATCGAAGATCCTCGTTGGTGGCTTCTCCCACTAGGTGCTCTCAATACTGGTGGACCTCCCACATCTCCCTGTTTAATCAATCAGGATTAAGAAAATTTCCCCTTAAACAGCTTGCAAATTAATGATCCCTGACCTGCAGATTTTCGATTTGCATTTGCAAGTTTTGCATTTGTTCTGCGCTAGCTTGATTCAGATCAGTAAGTTGGTTCTCTATGCTGGTTTGAAAGCTTAAGAAAGCTTGCAACATAGAAGATTCTAAAGTTTTCCTCATGCTGTCAAAATTATCCTCCTCCCGATTGGCATTATTAGCAACATGATGAGGACTGGATAGATGTTCCCTAGGAAGTGGTTCCATCTGGAGAATACATAAAAATTTGTACTCAATGAGCTCTCTAAATGTCTTGAAATGACATCAAACTATCTGAACTTTCAAAACAGATCTCTATCATGTTTTTGCTCCCATGATTATTATAGAGGCCATGACATAATCACCACATTCCTTACTTATTATCTATGCCCATTCATTCAATTTATTGTCTTACATCCATTAAGCAACCATATCATGAACTAGGTTAATTGGCTAATATCACACAGAATTTAGACATTAACAGGTTAAAACCACCAAATGCCCACTCCTACGTAAGACTGCCTCTCTTCCTTGAGTTTCCTCAAGTTGGAAGGGGAAGCAAAGATGTTTCTTAACATAGCCATATGCTACCCACGGTGGATTGACCCCCACAATCATAACCGCTACTTCCACCTGTTCCCACGGGTTCCACATATGTGTCCAAATGTCCTGCGTGTCAAATTTAAACTCTGCTATGAATGTGTCAGGTCCATATAGGCATGTCCTATGTGTTTTCAGTGCTTACTGCTAATTGCAATCAACCTATGTTAATCAAACATCGGTTACATTTTTTTTTTATTATTATATATTTCACATTCCAAAAATTGCAAGTTCATGTACATACAAACATTAATCCCAAATTAATCACAAAGGAAGAATCGATTATGTCATGGTCCTCCTTCATGGCTGGAAAGCGATTGTTATGAGTGTAACAATTGTGTAGGAATGGTTTACTAATGATTATTTTGTGGCGTGTACACACCCTGACATAAGACAAATTATAGCCTTCCATGACCATTACCCATTTGACACACTGACACTGTCTATTTTATCACCTCTAACTCTTGTACGGATGGAAAATAGTGAATTGCTATTTTCTATGTGACAAGAAGATTCTAGGTTAAAAGTTCCAATTTTTCAGTTACATTGTGAGTTATTCGAGGGGGTGACAAAGTACTAACTGTCAAAAGGAAATGGATAAAGACCCTAACACAAAGCAGTAACAACACAAGTTCTATCTATGCTAGGCGGTGAACAATCCAGAACTACCTCCAATGAGTCATTGATGCAATCATACCCCCAATATACCCTCATTTATGGGATAGGAAATAACAGCTATACTCAAAGGATCATACCTACCCCACACTATACTATAGGATATTCCAACATGTTCAAACATGTTACCAATTTGTATAACTCTATCATAGGTTCCATAGTAAAAAGGTGCTCCACTTAGGAAAAAGTAATAGCCCTAATATCTTGGACATAATATGTTGGCATCCTATGAAGTTACTGTAAAATAAGGATTACTTTGAATTCAGTTCTCTCTCTCTCTCTCTCTCTCTCTCTCTCTCTCTCTCTCTCTCTCTCTCTTAGTCTAGTGGTAACACACTAGGTCTAGCAACTATCGGTCTCGAGTTCGAGACCGCCCAGAATTGCACTCTGAACTGTTGGGTGTCAAAACCCATAGTTGGGGGCAGGGCCCAACCAAACAATGTAGTGTGGTGTGTGGTCACATATCTAGTTGGATGCTCCCTAGTGGCGTGACGTTAAAATACTATCTATCTATCTATCTCTCTTTTTTTTCTTTTTTTTTAAACAATAACTAGGTTCAACCCGTGACTGGCTCTGATACCATTTTTGTGACGGTCCTTCGCCCGACACCTGCTGTTACGGAAAAATACTTCACACAAGCCTAAGATCTCACGGGTGCAGAACCTACACGTCGTCCCCAAGTCCCAAGTAATATGTTGCGGTCTCCCCTAAGCTACGGTTCTCTAGCTCGGGGAAAGACCTTCACCTAGAAGCAACTCGACATAACCAGCGTCGAGTCCGCACTAGCGAGCTTCGTCAGTGCCCACTCGCTAGTGCTGAGTGCTTAACACTCGCGGCCTCGGTTTCTGCTTATTCTCCCCGGAGAGTTGTGGGCAGACCAAGGTGCAATCCAGGCTAGCAACATGGGCGATTTCCAATATTTTCCTATGGGTATGCTAGCTCGAGAAAGACTAGTTATGTCTATGTATCCAACTTTGTTCATATTCATGCCTTGAACGGATTGACATATATTTTTCCTTTTTGATTTACGAACAATTAATACCTAACCTTAGTTCATATAACTTTCGGGCATTCCTATAATTATAATACGTCAAAACGAAAAGCTAGGCAACAGAGTTGGCTTGGGAATGGCTCATGCTCAATGTATTTAAGCTTAACTTTGCATGTATAATATTGTTACATAATGTTGTGATATAGTGTTCGAGTTAACGTAATACTAACTTAATTTGCATGACAATGAAGACACTCAGTGTCATCCAGTACATGTGTTCTAAGCCCAATGGTCTTGTTTTCTTATTCGGCGTGGTATCTATGGTCCTTGCTTAAATAAACGATTTAATTAGTTAACCTAAGGAATCATTATATTAAGGTTATTAATTTGGCTGATAACGGGTCGTGGCCTGTTACAGCCAATTTCGTATCAGACGAAATGGTTTGGCCGGATCTCCCTATCGATTAGCCAAGAGATCATTTCAACCTTTGAAAGAGGCCGGATCTTCCAATAATCTGGCCGATTTCCCTTTATCCCTGGTTTTTAGCTATTATTTGTAGATGAGAAGCATGATTCTTAAGGTTTGTCAACAGGTCATTTAGGGTTCTTGCAAAGGCAGACGTTCAGGCCGATCTAGAAGCTATTTTCTTTTAGATCTAACCTATTACTTGATTAATACTGTATCTTTTCTATTTCCACTTCATTTGGGCTTTGTTCAGCGCAGGCAACAGCCGGATGGCTTCCCTTGCATCGCAAAAACAGTTCCAGAAGGTTCTATCAGATCCGAAAATGGAGTAAGTAGGCATTTCGGCCCTTAGGCTCGTCGAAGACCCAGGTATTCATGGCTTTTCAGCAGAATGAAGACTCGAAATTTACCAGACAACACTTGTTTTTCTCTGATACTCCAGCACTCCTGCTCTTAAGATGAATTCCCCTTTTTATTAAAACAAACATCGGCTTAATCTTACCTCTAAAATCGCTTCTTCAAATCACTATTTCTCTCTCTTCTTATCACCCGAGATCTCTGCCTTCCTCCTCTTTCTCACGTTCTCAGCCCTTTTTTTTTTTAATTCTAACTTCCTTCTATTAGTTCATTGCCACATCACCCCTTATGCCACGTCACCCTCTTATTATTTATTAATATACCTTAGAGCCATACAACCATAATAAAATTCACATCACAGGTTCGCTAAAAGGAAAATAGGTTGTAAATTCTAGCATTCCAAGAGTGTTAGGTGGTTTCGTCATGAGGAGTCGGGGGCTCAGTAGTGGAACATAGACGAACCACATGGAGATGGGCCATACCCTGGAGCATATAGATATGCTTAATATAAGACCCCTAGAGATTTGAGTTTTTTAAATTAGTTGATAATTAATTTTGATATCCAGGATGATTTTTTTGAAGAGCGTCTTTACGTTCAAGGAACTAAGAGAAATTATGCTTTAACAAAAAGCATTATTGCCCTCCAAAGATCCCTTTCAATGAGTGCATCATAGGATGTCATGACCTGGGATCATGCCTAGTTGACGCACACTACTGGGTAGTGTGGCGTAAGAAGAAACTAGAAATGGAGAATGGAGACCAATGTTTGAATGTTGTTGCCCGTGATAACCACCTGATTTGGGATCATTGGCTCACTCTACTGGGTAGGGTGGTACGAGGTTGCATGTTCCTTTAACCAATCCTTGTAGGGAATTGATGACGGATATATTACTATTGACTCCAGGGGTCACTAGTGCACGACCTAGGGTTTGTGCTAGAAGTGCACAATATTTGCAAAATATTGTGGATACTAGTTCTTAATGAATGCTAGAACTTGGTTACTTGGAGGATTTGGGGTCCGTTAAGTGGACATCTTGGAAGCAGAGCTTTTATTAGAACACCGAGCTTTTATTAGAACACCGGAAGTCCTGACTAGTTCCTTGGAACATAGTAACACTTGGGAATAACAACACTTGTGGTAAGTGTTGAGAATACGGTCCTTGAATTCTAGGAAGAAATTTTGAAGGGATTTAAAGGTTTTATGCCTTGTATGATATGCTTTCTTATAGGAGCCAAGAGGGATCTTGGTTGCATAAAGGAAAGTGGCAACAAATTAACTTAGCTTGAGGTATTCCTTTGAAAGATTCCAAAGGAACATATACAATCTGCGATTGTTGGGTAAAAAAAAGTAACCTTCATAGATGAACATCTACACATGGAATCTATAGTTTAAAAGTACTATAGCTAGAGATGCTAGCTAACGCATCCAGAGAATACAAGTTGCAGTACTGATAAGGTTGAGAACTTATCAGGTAGAAACTATAAGATAGTAATTGCAAAGCAACTTGTTTATTTTAAGGGGTTCTTCTGGGAAGAGCACTTAAAATAAATAAAGGAGCAAACGGATTCAACTAGGATCATATGGATGCATGCAATAGATTATTGTAGCGTTTGTTAAATTGATTTCAGAGGGTGTCTCTGGAAAGATGCCAAGGATGAATCAAGCTACAATATGATTGATTGGACTGGGTAGTTCCATATAAACTCTACCTATGTTCAAACTAAGATACTGAGATTGGTTAGAAAATCTCAATATCTCTTGTTTGAAAACAAGTATTCCTACATCTATATACAACTAGGAGTTGTGAATACATCTTATTGCCCAGTATGTTCAAGCGGGGCTTGGGGTAAAACATATGGGTCGCAATATATAAGCTGGGCTTGTATAGGTATTATGAGATGTATATTATGCCTTATAGCCATAGATTGGCAAAGCAGTGAATATGTGTTAGAACAAGTAGTCAAGGAAATTGACTTTATGGCACATAATTCAAACCTAATAATTGGATCCTATCTATAAATTTCCCATTGATAAGAGTTATTCACTTTCGAGAGAGGATCTCAGTAAGGGGCAAGCCGTATAAGAATAGTTTCACCCTTTAAGAGTGTCTTGAGGTTGAAAATTTTGCTGGCTTGGCTCAATGGTTGAAAGTGTATTCTGGGAAATCGAAGCCCCATAAGAATCTTGAATGAAGTTCAAGTATGAGTTAGGGGTTAGTACAATGGGAAGCTTTTGACGAGGTCAAGAAGCTGTGGTACTGGTGGACCAATTAAAGCTGCAGTTGACTTAGGTAAGTCATGTGATGCAACCATAAGGGTTGTGATATTGAGCAAAGTCAAGAATGACTTGGGTTAGCTCTAAGCCAAAGCATGAAAAGCAAAGCTAGGCACAACAAGAACCTCTAATGAGAGTTCTGGTATGGAAAACATGGTGGTATCATTTAGGAAGTGGTGGAAACCAAGGTCCATGTAATTCTATAAGTTAGAGTTTGCAAGGCCAATTAGTCGTGTTAAACTGAGTTGCTTTGCTTTCTTGCATGAACTTTGTATTAACATCAATCACATATGTGTATGAACAGATATTGATTGATGTATGGATGGAGCATAATGGTGCTTCACTTATGATGCAATGATCCCTAGGAGATCGATGATGCCTATTGAAAATATCATTTAGAGCTAATAATGAAAAAGTCTAGTGACTTATGTCAAGTGAGAGAGTAGTTCCTTGATGAGGAATCTACTAGAATCATGATCTTTAAGAGTCAATATGGCATGAGCATCAAAGTATCCCACAAATTAAGCATGTAAGAGACCTGGAAGTGGTCTATGCCAATGTGTTGGTTGGGCTTGCAAATCAAATTTGGAATTGATGATGCATTACTTGGGGTGTTAAGCTATGGAAGCCAACAAAGTCAAAAAGTAAGGTAGTTAGAACCGTTGGCTCTATAGAAAGAGTGTGAGCGTAGACTTAAAGGTCTTCTTGCTCAATCTTGCAAGGCAAGGTATTTGGGTTCTAGTGAGGCTTGACTAGGAACACCACCATACGGTAATTTAGGGAATAGTCAAAACTTTTATAAGCAAGGCTTAGAGAGTGGCCAAAACTCCTATTAGTATATCATCCAAGCTGAGTAATAGATAACTTCTATGTCAAGCTATAAATTGGATGCATAGGACTTTAAGAATTCACTTCCAAAAGCAAAGGATTGCTTGATTTTTTTTGAAAGGGGGAGGAAAAGGATTTCCTAGCTTACTCTACCCTAAGAAAAAGGGGTCACAAACTGGAATGTGAATGTGGAAACCAAAATTGTTGAGGAAAGGGTTCACCTAATAAAGATATGAAGGTTGTCAGACTTAGGAAGAAAGTTTCCCTAGAGGAATGGCATTATGCTGGCAGAGCCAGGCATGCCATGGAGACCTGGGCAGAGTCTGAACCATCACTACTTGTTATCAAAGTAGTATACATAAATATAAGGATTCTTGAGAGGCTTGGAGGAAGAGAATCAACTATGGGAGTTGTGATAGAGAATCCAATTAGATTTCATGATTAACCTTAATTGGTGTATTGGCTATTTATAGAGCAAGGTCTCTAGAAATGCAAGGATTAACCTGGGGTTAATGTTGCAAAAGATCTCTAATGAATGATCAGAATGTGAGTGGTACAATTATTAGAAGCTTGTTTCTAATTAGATTTCTGGGGGAGTCTACTATGGACATTACCACTGTATTGCTTATAAGAAGCAGGGTCTTTTGTAGCATAGCGTTCTTAGATCTGGGATCAAGAATATTGAATTCACATTGGTTAGTGAATTCACATGACTAGCATCAGGTACTTAGTTGCACTGTGTCAACTAAGGGATAAACTGGGCCTCTGTTCTAGTCCAAAAAGTTGGTACATGCATCATAAAGAACATGGGGTTCTTGGCAGAAGAATAGACACAAGGTTCCAAATAGGTATTATAATACTAGTGGCAAGGTAAGCACCTTGAGACCATTAGTTATAGATGTCCCAATATGCTGGACTCAGGAAGGGTCAATGAAGACAGCATATGAGTTGAGTTAGAACTTATGAATGGATTAGGAGTGCGCCCTATTCTGCATAAGTCAACTCAAGGAAGCAATATTGTCCAAAGATTGTGACAGTACTCCTTGCTCTTAGCTCTGAGGTAACTCCTGAGGCGATACTAGACACTCGCAGGCTGCGCAATAAGAGTATTGCAGAGTACTAGATCTTGTGGCGAGATCAGTCACTTCCCAAGGCCACATGGGAAAGTGAAGTGTACATGCAGCCAAATCCTCATCTGACTCAAAATCCCTTGATAACACGGAAGGATTAGTGGAGTCAATATGAGGTCAGTTACCTAAAACTAAAGAATTAGAGACTTGCATCAGGGATGGCAATTAGGACGTCTGCTAAAGAATGAGCTATGAAATCATGATCACAGGGTGATCCAGGGAACGAGTTTCTGAAGGGACGAGAAAACGAAACCATGATCACGAGGTGATTTAGGGAAAGGGTTTCAAAATGGACTAGATGGTGAAACCATGGTCACCGAGTGACCCAGGGAATGGGTTTCAAAATACACATACTCCCATGATCCTTGGGGACCAAGGATTTGAAGGGGGGAGATATGTTACGAACATAGGTTAGGCTCTAAGTATATGTTGGTCCCTAGGTCATAGGACCATTAAACCTAAGGATTAGAGGTTTAAGGGACAAGTGGCATAAGGAGACTCCAAGGGTCCATATGCATGCATGCATACACATGGCGGCATGCCACAAGAGTGGGTACCCTATATAAGAGATCATGGATCTCAAGAAAGGGAGGCCATGGAGAATCGTTCTGGGAACGATTAAAGAACTGCACGATGTTGCAGTATTGATCCAGGGGATCAACACAAGTCTGACGTGGGGAGTCCAAGGGACTCGAGGAGTGGGGAACCCAGGGGGTTCATGGTAGCCAAACTTGGCCCCTTCCATGGCGTTGTAACATGGAATCTTATAAAATTTAGAGGAATCTTCACGAAACCTCTAAGAGAACCTTGGTAGAATCTTAGAGAATCTATAAATCTAGAGTATTCTCAAGAGATTCTTTTAGAATGTAGGGCACGACAGGAACTTGCACCATAGAAACATGCTAAAACTGGAATAATACGACGAAGGACGTAGCAAATTTCTTGTCTAACATATATATGTTCTTATGTTTGTCGCGCTTATCCGGCCGTTGATCCAAGATCCTACGGTTCACGTGGCTTTGGGACGTGTCCTATGGCCCAGATACAGATTTTATATAGATGATCCAGGTTGATTTGATCCTGATCATCGATCCGAGATCCTACGACTCACGTTGCTTTGAGACATATCCTACGGTGCACATGGATATGTAATAGATCCTGCGGTCCAGATTGTTCTTGATCATGAGCATCGATCCAGGATCTTACGGCTCACGTGGCTTGGCACATATCCTACGGTGCACATGGCTTTGGGAATTATATGTAGTAGATCCTGCGGTCCAGATTGTTCTTGATCCTGATCGTCGATCCAGGATCTTACGGCTCACGTGGCTTAGCACATATCCTACGGTGCACATGGCTTTGGGAATTATATGTAATAGATCCTATGGCTCATGTTGCTTTAATTATTATCATGTGGCGAGATCTCGACCCTTGATCAGGTCCAAGATCCTATGGCCCACATTGAAAGCTCGTACCTTAAGGAGAGGCTTTTAAAAATTTTACGTTGTGTGGGGGATTTGAACCCTGGTCATTAACCCCTCAGCCCCCTATTCTAACCACTAGACCAAGTATTAATTCTTTAAATATTTTATGTTTTAAATATACTTAAGGCTAATAGTCTAATTAAGATGAAGTAAAGCATAACATTCTAGATAGTTCAAGAAAGTTCTAGAATGTTCTGGAAGGCTCTAGAAAGTTCTAGAATCTTCTAGAAAGTTTTAGAACATAAGGGAATCTAAGAAGAATCTAAGAAAATCCTTCCACAATATTCTAAATTGTTCTGATAAGTTCTACAATGTTCTAGAATGTAGGGGAATCTATGGGAATGTAAGGAAATCTAAGGAAATACTTCCAGAAAGTTCTAGGATATTTTGAAAGTTTCAAAATATTCCAAAAAGTCCTAGAATGTTCTAAAAAGTTCTAGAATGTAAAAGAATCCAGGAGAATCTAACGAAATCTAAGAAAATATCATAAAATGTAAGAGAATCTGTATTTACAAGTCAAAGGGAATCTCTTAAAATCTAGGGGAATCTAAGAAAATGTTGATGAAATTCGTAGAGTATCTAGGGGAATAATGTAAGGGAGCCTAGGGCAATCTCATAAAATCTAAAGGGATCTAAGGGAATCTAATGAGATGTAAAGGGATCTTCATAGAATCTTAAAGAATCTAGGGAAATCTAATGGAATCTAGAGAGAATCTTCATAAAATGCAAGGAACCTTATAAAATCTAAGGGAATATAATGGAATCTTATAAAATTTAGAGGAATCTTCACGAAACCCCTAAGAGAACCTTGGTAGAATCTTAGAGAATCTATGAATTTAGAGTATTCTCAAGAGATTCTTTTAGAATGTAGGGCGCGACAGAAACTTGCATCATAGAAACATGCTAAAACTGGAACAATACGATGAAGGACGCAGTGGGCAGCCATACTCTCAAATACCAATTACCAGACTCAGCCTTCTTCCAGCTCACACCGTGTCCAGGTACATCAAACACCTTAAAAAGAATGCTAGAGGCATGGAACAATGTTGCATTGTGCTATAGATCCCCAAGTATAGATGCCAAAAGTAGAGATCTGAATTTTTTCTGGCATCCAGATCTTGCACCAATTAATGTGGGATGTTTGGCCCTGAAACATCCCAAAAAATATATGCAATGGCATAAGTGTGGGTTAAGGAGAATAGACGATCTGAGAATACAGGACATATGGATGACTTGGGAGGAGATCTCATATCACAAAAAATAGAATAAAAACCAAAGGATCAGAGTTAGATAAACAGATTTATAACTTGGTTATGAACAGTATTGGAGAGTATGAGGAGTTGAGCAACAATTCCAGCATGTGGCAATTGAATAATAAGGAAATATACTCAGTTAAAGACATATATAAGGCTCTCATTCAATTGAAACCTTCAAGAGCAGGTGTTCTATGGCAATGTGAGGAGGAAAGACTGGTAGGAATATGTGCAAAAGGCTGGGCAGGCTACATGGCCAGTAAGATTAAAACTTTTAGATGGATAGCCTTATATCAAAGCTTGCCTACAAACCAGAAACGGGCTTTATATGACATCACACATTCCAGCCAATGCCCTCTATGTGGAGAAGTAGAAACCTCTAACCATGTATTTACATGCTCATGGTTAGCAGAATTTTGGAGCTGGGCATCCCAGATTAACAAAGGAGTGCCAACAGACTTAAATCTATTAACTTTCTGGAAGCCAGCAGCAGAATCGAAATCACTACTAGAACATTGAGCTGCTGGGATATTTGGCTACATAGAAATAGAGTGGTCATGAATAACCACACCCCCTCCATAGGCTGAAGCATGCATTCGTTGACATCATACAGATTACTGCAGTAGCACACAAACTGTTGAAAGGGAAGAAATATGATCTAGCATGGAATAGTTTTGGAAGGTTCTATGGATTACGTGATTTCTTTCTATCTAATCTAACAATTGCTGATGATGTTCTACACAGATTCACAGAGGAGACTTAACAGGGTTGAAAGCATGGATCGAGCTATGGGAGTAGCAGGAAACAAGGAGGATGAGGAATCCCAATTACCTAAAGCTGAACTGGAAAGTATTCTCATTCAACTTAAACAGGAGGTAGTGCATGCAAAAGCAATTAAGAAAGTGTTGAAAAGGACTGAGGTATGGAGATTCAATAGTCTCAAACCATATTTTGCCAACCTCTATCATAAATGGCAGCAGAAACGAGAAGCACATGTTTTGCTTCTGTTAGACTTCACCAACTTCCAGACAGCTATCCTAGACACTCTTCTCACGATTTTTGGGAATAGGACAATTGCTGATCTCACACTACAGGATCTTCTCGACGAATCTTGAGCTATTCACTGTTAGAATGATCTGGTTACAGTGTTCTTTGCAGCTTACATTAAGCATAACTGTCTTGGAATTGTATAAACAATATATTAAGCTAGCTGTTTTAATTTGGTTCATGGATCCATTCTATAAGGACCATGATTTTTGGACAGTATGCTTAGTCTTTTTTAGTATATCCCCTAGGATATACCTTATGATGTATCTATTATAGATGCAATATAAAACAAACCTTGCCCTCAAAAAAAAAAAAAAGAGAATAATGAGGCTTTAGCTTTTGAATGTTTTGAACAGATGCACTACGAAGGCACAAAGATAAACAAGGTTACAATTTCTTTCTTGTACAATAAAATTTTCATGCCACACATGCCTTTTGTTTTACAGAGGCCCTAGAAAGATTATGATAACCGAGGGGCTCTAATTTAGGCAATTGCCATTCATGAATTGAGGCATAACATTTTCTTTCTGGTTTTAGACTGCAAGCAGTGCCGAATTTAATGGAGGAAGTGATGCAAGTAATACTTTTTGGCGAGGTAACAAGTCTTGTTGTTTAGAGTTCAAACATGAAAAATAAAGCTTCTCTGTGTTGGTGTTGGTATTTTGTATTGCAAGCATACAGTTGTGGGTCATGTTGCAATTGACCTTAAAATACATGTTGCTCTCTCATATGTAGAGTGCATGTGCTATAGCGTCCGACATGATAACTTACAATATCGGGTTCCACTACATTTTCCGTAAAAATAGTGATGATATACTCATTTATTCTAGAAGCGTGACCTCTTGAAGGTTCCGCTTATACTCTTATGCAAATTGGTTTTTCAGTTTTAAAGGAGCTTGCATGGCTCGATCTTTGCAAAAACAAATACTTTGAGGTGAGCAAATGGGATTTATATGTTAGCATTTTGGCATTTATGCATTGGCATTTTGGGATTCTATGCCATAGTTGGAGTGAATTTATGTAGTTCTTCCTCCTCCTCAAGGTTTCCTATTAATTTTTATTGCTCCTTTTGTAGACATGGAGAATTTGACATAACTGCAATGCAATGTATTCTATACTGTATCAGGCTACGTAGTCAGCCATTGGCATGGCATGTCTGTTTTTTAGATCAAAGTGAGCCTATGCATTTTGCATCTATTGAGCTTATGCATTCTCTATGCCTATATGATGCCATTTTGGGACTTCAAATGTGTAACACCTTCAGATTTCTCATTCTTGTTGCTTTGTAGGTTAGTTCATCTTCATTGCATGCATGTTTTTTAACCATAACAGGTCTTCACAGGTAGAGAATCCATCGGCGGGAGATTAGAAGAATGCGCATAAATTTCAAAGGGAACCTTTGTTAGAGAGCTTGATGAGAGGTCCACAAATGATGCTCGGTGCATGTTTCTGAAATATCTAAGGTAAGCATGTCAAATAAATGAAATTACATTTGCTGTCTCAATTTTAGAGCTGATTAGAACCATGGCCATAACTCCCATAAACAACCTCCATTTTTTGTGTGAGAGCATGCGCTGGAAAGAGGAGAGGAAGACCGGCAAATGATCTTGGACATATATTTACCAAATTGGTAGTGGAAATGCTTCAAAATAAAGAATACATACATATAGATCTTGTGGTAAGGCATTTGCTTAGTTAATGTGTAATGCATCATGCACAAGTGTATGCCTATGCCAGTTAGCAATTCTGATGCCCTTCATTTGTTGTTGTGTTGTTCTTAATGTAGTGTTTGAGATAGTAAGTCATCGATAAGCTAATTGTCTCCTCAAATTCGTTGCCGGCAGCAGATTAGAAGGGTGTGCATAAATTTCAAAGGGAAGCTCCATTTTCGGCGCAAGGGCCCTTGTTGGAGAGCTCAATGTGATGTCCACAAATGATGCTAGGTGCATGTTTCTGAAATACCTAAGGTAAGCATGTCAAATAAATGAAATCACATTTGATGTCTCAATTTTAGAGCTAATTAGAAACACGGCCATAACTCACATAAACAACCTCTATTTTTTGTGCGAGAGCATGCGTTGGAAAGAGGACGGGAAGACCTACAAATCATCTTTGGCATATATTTACTAAATTGGTAGTGGAAATGCTTCAAAATAAAGAAAACATGCTCATAGATCTTGTGATGAGGCGGGTCTTAAAAAGTGCATACAAAAGTTGTTCTGGCTTTCATCATTTGCTTTGTTAATGAGTAATATGTGTTATGTTAACGTTTCTGTCATATTGTATTAAGTGAGTTTCAGTATTGTTTATGTAGGACTGCTATCTTATCTTCTGCTGGATATTCGAGGCCCTGGTCCACAGTCAACAACCCTTAAATGAAGCCGGCACTGGCCACCAAAACATGTTTTGCTTGGTAGAACAAACAAATACGAGCGTCGAACATGTGCGCTGGTCAGGTTTATTCATACGACAGGACCTGAAATTGCTGTAAGTTTTTCCCCTTTGTGCTTTTCCTTTAGCTTCAAAGCATGTGAAATGTTGATAGCCTGTGTGCAGGTCCCCCACTACCAAATATTGAATGGACTTAAGGAACCAAATGCTTTTGCTATCAGACCTCTTTTTCAAGATAAAATGTAAGTTTCCTCTGTTTATTAGAAAACGAATATCAGACTATTGGGAACTTCTACGGGAAAACATCCAAAGAGGATATAAGGAGAGATTCTGTACGTAAAACTTGGTTTTTTAAAATTGCTAACATTCATGGCTTTCATGAAATTAGGGAGAATGGATGGCAAGACCAGTTCTTCCTATTGCTGTTTTTTAGCAGTGTTGCAGGTCAAACTTACAACAAAGATTGCTCCCTATGGGCCTGGATAGCTTTGGGATTATTCATATATTCAAGGAGTCCTTCTATCATATATTTCCGAATAAAGTAGAAAACCAGACATTGTTGAATCAAGGCCTCAATAGCAGGATTGGAGGTCCAGATTATGAACTGACTCCATCTAGAAATAATAGAATCTCCCTTGAAAAATAATTCCAAATCATGAACCATAATATTTGGTCCACCCATAACACCCCTTTAGAATAACATGAACTCTGGGGATATAGACATCGACAATATGGCATTTTCCAATTTGGCCATTTAGTTTCATAATCATTACCCCGTGCCTTGCTACCTGTAGGAAAATCTCTTTTAACCAAAGCAGCCATTGGTTCCAGTGCACATTTGTAAGGATCAAATAACCCCAAGAAAAATTTATGTATAGTTGTTTCTCTGTCACAAACAATAGTACACATCTGAGCGAAGTTGGCATATTTGTCCACCCATGTGGCATATGAGGATTTATCGGCCTCTATTTCCCTAAAATAATAGTATGCCTCAATAGTATTGGGGCAAGCAAGTTAAAGGAATAGAACTTCCATACTTTGTTATCTTTCTCCCCTGTCCATTGCTCAAGAGGTCTTCGTGGCACTAGTGGGGTAGGATATCTCTGAAAAAATAATAAAGGGTTACTATGTTTCTGTAGCCGCTCTTCAACATATTCCTTAGAAATTGTATGTGCCTCAGCATCAAAAGCAATCCCCTTTAATTTAGGGTTCGAATCGCAGGTGCAATATTTGAGGTTCTTTCGTCACATTTGAGCATAGGATAAACTTCTCCCTTCGCAAGTTTAAGATCTTTGAATTGTTCCAAGACCAGCTTACACATTTTTATATCTCTTTTATCAGATTCCACGAGTTCCCATAGTTTGGTTTCGAATGACTTCAATTGTTGAAGTACATTTCCACCATTTCTGTAAGTATGAAATATTTGAAACCAACGTGGAGCATCTAGATAACTCAAAAATAGAGAAATCATTATCCGTACAGGAATGTTCCCTATGGATGATATTTGATATTTGTAGTTTTTATCATCCATAGGGAACATTCCCTTACGGATAATGATTTCTCCATTTTGAGTAATCTAGATGCTCCACATTGGTTCCAAATGTTCCATACTTACAGAAATGGTGGAAATGTACTTCAAAAATTGAAGTCATTCGAAACCAAACTATGGGAACTCGTGAAATCTGATAAAAAAGATATAGAAATGTGTAAACTGGTCCTGGAACAATTCAAAGATCTTAAACTTGCTAATGGAGAAGTTATCCTATGCTTAAATGTGCACCTGATGGTTTCAGCCCTAAATTAAAGCGGATTACTTTGGACGTTGGGGCACACAACTACAGAAACATAGTAACCCTTTATTATTCTTTCAGAGATATCCTACCCCAATAATGCCACGAAACTTGTTGAGCAATGGGCAGGGGAGAAAGATAATAAAATATGGAAGCTCTATTTTTTTAACTTGCTTGCCCCAATACCTATTGAGGCATACTGTTATTTAGGGGGAATAAAGGCCGATAAATTTCCATATGCCACATGGATGGATAAATATGCCAACTTTGCTCGGATGAGTACTATCGTTTGTGAGAGGGGAACAACTATACAAAAATTTTCCTTGGGGTTATTTGATCCTTACAAATGTGCACTGGAACCAATGGTTGCTTTGGTTAAAAAAGATTTGCCTACAGGTAGTAAGGCACGGAATAATGATTATGAAACTAAATGGCCATATTGTCAGTGTCCACATCCCCAGAATTTATGTTCTTCTAAAGGGGTGTTATGGGTGGACCAAATATTATGGTTCATGATGAACCACTTGGAATTATTTTTCAAGGGAGATTCTATTATTTCTAGATGGAGTCAGTTTATAATCTAATCTAGATATCCAATCCTGCTATTGATGCTTTAATTCAACAATGTCTGACTTTTCATTTTATTCGGAAATATATGATGGAAGGACTCCTTGAATATGTAAATAATTCCGAGTAGGAATACCAAGCATCACATATCCAAATGAAAGAATACAAACAATATATGCATGCCCACTACCAAATTTCAAATCGTTTGAAGCAAAGATCAGATTAGATCCACGCATCATCTAATATGCTGCAAGAATCTAGCATGTCGAAATCTATTCAAGTTCATGGAATAATGGTGCACGAGCCAAGAATGCAATCTTGCTTGCTACGCACAGCAAAATTGCCATTCTTGGATATCTCAAAGTTCATAAACATGACTGTAAGATATGACGAAGCCGGAGAACCTCACCTCAAAGCATATTCCGGAAAGTCTAGAAGGATTATTAAAGAGACAATCTATGCAAATGGATGATGGAGAAAACTCCTTAAGCTGATTTGCTGGTGCATACTTAGTGGAAATTATTAATGACCACAGCGCATGCTACAAATTAGACCCTTGCTCTAACTTATGTGAAACAAAAGTAACAAAAATCCATGCTCTGTTACAATACCCTTATTACATACTATTCCAAATACTGTCTTAAATAGATTTACTATAGAATTTGGGATTAATGCATACTCCAACGAAAACCTTCAGTGCCTATGCATTTCTCTCAACATTTACCAGAGCAACCAACAGAGTTGAAGTTCATGATGGGCAAACTCAATTAGTTCAAAAAACCTTATATTCCAAGCGCGAGCAAGGCGATTTGGCAGTCTGTGATGTCAAAGAAAGATTGCACAATCATGGCAAAATTCTATCAGAATAGATCTATAATATGCAATGCCACTTTAAAGGAGCAAATTGACCATCGGATTCCCAAAGAACCTGTTTGGAAGCATCTTGACGCTTTCAAATTTCTTCCTATGGCTTATTCCTTTCTAATTTGGCATGAGCAATAAATTTCGAGGTTGTATGGAAAATCTATGTACCTCTAAAAAGTGTAAGGCCAAAAAATTATCAGTAGGATATAACACTTAATTTTTACTTCAATCTTCCTCATAGAACTTATACTACGGAGTGCCATAAGAACACTTAAGATCCGCTGATGGATGCCTTACACATAAGACCCGAATTCAGAATTTGTTTGGATGCTTCACACACTTTGCATTAAAAACCTTGCAAGGCACTCAACAAAAACAATGGATCAGCACACTGTGGTCAATAAAGCCAACCTTTGTGATATAGAATCCGAGACTTGGAATGGCTTTTTCATTTTCCATGTAATCATGCTCCAGCAAGTTCTAATTAACTCTTGTGTCAAATTAACTCTTGTGAACACCCATGCTAGACTTCCTCAATGAGAACTCAATCATCATGCACACAACAACTAGGTCTAGCAAGGAGAGCCCAAACCAATATGAATATAAATTTTCTCGAAAGTAGGTGTTTAACTCTCAATGCATATGATCATCACAATCCATTTAGGCAGTTACAACAATATCACAGAATAGATTTCCCTCTAGAACTACAAATATATTATGCTAATCTCAAAATATATTCTACCACTGTTTCTTTGTTTTATTTTCCTCATCTCCATCTAAGCTCAAACTAATCCTCAAAAAATATCCACAAACAAAGTGATAATTAAATAGGAACTAGAGTAAAGAAACAACACATAAAGAGAATAAATACCTTGGTAGTAGCTAAAGAAAGTAGAGGACTAGACTTCGTGCAATCCAAAATAGAAGTCGTCTGCATCTTTCAAGGTATCTGTATTGGAAGATGCGTTAGTCCATATGAAAGAGTCCTCAACACAAAGCCAAAATTCTAGAATTGTTACCCCAAATTTTCATGACCATTATACACTAGTTTATTTTGCCCATAAATACATGTACACAAATAAGGTATAACCCTGTTATCTCAAACATCTCTAATATCACTGTCTCTAATACCACTGCAAAATATACAAATCATAGATCCATGAACAAAGTAAGAATGAATGATGTTGAGAGATATAGCATAAGAGAATCTCTTGGAGAAGAATGGACACTAAGGAGGCTATTCACTGACTACCAACCAGTTGTACTTACCACCATGTGCAAAACACGACAGAATGATGTTGGTGCACGCTGGAATGATGTTGGTGCAACCAAAATCTACTGCATTCATTCGGTCAAAGCAGACCCCTTCAACAATTCAAAAAAGGCACTATGGCAAAACATGTTGTTTTACGCAAAACACATTGCAATTTGCCTCATCCAAATAAATGTTGTCTCGAAAGTCAGAGTTGCATTATATCCTGCAATGCGGCTCCAACTTGGTCATCTACTTCACTATATAATCAAGCTAATCAAGCTGCAAATCAAATATGCTATAGTTAAAGAAGTCTTACTTGCCTTGTTCAATTTGCTAGAGAACAAAAGACACCAAGCAAGTGAAACTTACTAAATTGGGGGCGACAATAAGCTTTGCAGCTAATACTAATGTCTAAGGCCAAATTGCTTAAATCAAGCTAAATTTGAAAACCAAGCAAGTTCAAAATTAATAAGTGCTTTGCAAAAGTATTACCTTGAAAGATAAAAGGGCAGTTGCATAATTCGAATTTTGTTCCCCAACTCTCATTCATCAATACCTACACCTAGTTGAAGCTACAAATCCACCCAGATGCTATAGCTAAAGAAGTCTCACTTCTCACTTGCACGCTCAACTTTTAAATAGTATCTTTTGGTATAAAACAAAGACACGAAGCAAGAGAAACTTACTAAATCAAAGCTAAACTTACTAAATCAAAGCTGCATAATTCACATTTTATTCCAGTCTCATTCTATATCTGCATCCATATAGCTCATATGGTTCAAAATCACATATACGATATATGAAGATAAAGAATCACTTGTGGGAAGAAGCTACGGTGAAGGCTTGAAAATGGGAACGGAAGGCTTGAAAATGGGAATGAAAGATGTGACAAAGATGGGAAACACATCAAACCAAAAGATGTGACAAAGATGGGAGACACATCAAACTCTGCCAAAGTTACAAATCTAAGAAAAGGGCTTCCTAATATCTTGGCAAAGTCAGCCTGGCATTTGAAGCCAAATAATTATATGTACAATGATCCTTTTACCTTTGCTGAATCACCAAGGTATTGAAGCCAAATAATTATATGTACAATGATCCTTTTAGCTTTGCTGAATCATCGAGGTTGTCGTTGGATATCACTGCATATCAAAAGCAAGCATTTTGGAGAAACGATTTTTTAGCAGACACCTTGTCGCGTCCCAATATGTAGGATATTGGCATCAATTTAGAAAACAATCGGACTGTTATGCTGAGCACTTGTTACATCGAAATAGAACGTGGTTAACACTTCATGCACGGGTAATCCACTTAGCCTATGCAAATATTTTCCAGCTAAACAAACGTACATCAGGTCAAGCATTTCTTCACCCACAACAGAGACGTGCCTCGCAGAAATTCGATCTGCAATATCTCTTCATGTAATCTCCAACTGCAAGTGAAAAGAGGCTGAGGTAAGAGTACGTTTCCTATAAGCTCTGCAAATAAACAATGCATAACAAATCAATAAGAGATGCATAAAAAATAACACACCTTCTCTTTCAGTCCAAGTTTAGTCTGACGAAGATTTCTTGAGTTCTAATAGGATAGATCCCAACTTGCCGCTTTGCCAAGAAAGCCGCAATAAAGAATGCATCTTTGCATAACGTGCCATCTTGATATGCATCATTATTTGCATATATCCCTCAGTATGCGCTAATAAAGCATCCTAAATTACCTGAGATGTTCCATTGACAGCAAACGACGAACACTCCAGCTTCTCCAGCAGATCATATGAGATTGGAGAACAGCCCCGACTACTTTATCTGTGCCACGATAACCCCTTTTGTGTTTCTTGACCATTCAATAATCTGAACGACTAGGATATAAAGCCCCAATTTTGCATTGGTATTGACGGCCACGATTGAAAGCCCTAGTTTTTACATCTTCCTTGCACCTGCATTCCACAATTGACGGTCAGGATTGGCCCTGCCCCTCTTCATCTAACGGTTTAGAGATGGGTCTACATACCATCCCATGATCTTTTTATGGCCCACATGACGTGTCAAAATCTGGATCCTTCTTTTTTGTTGTTGACGATGGGGATTTAAGGGAATTCATGGGCATACATGCATGGGGTGGTGATGGGGGAGGGGAGGCATGAGAAACCCCCCTCATCCTAATCTACTTACTTAAAATGTTTTTTTTTTTTTTTTTTTTTTTTTTTTTTGGGTGTCCTCTTTTTACGGTGCGCGTGAGACGGTAATCCGACAAAAGCGAAATTTTGTGATCGGAAAATCAAAATCCGGCATGTGAAATTTTAGACAGGGTTTGGTTAAGGCAATTTTGGTTAAGGCTCCACATCGTTTTTTTCTCCGGCTAATTTAGCTTGGTGTAATAATATTTGTTCTTGGTAGGGATGCGCCTCTTCCTCATCCGCCTCCTTCCTTCATTTCTCCTTGCATTTAAAATCACGGCAGCGTTCCTTGCATTCAAGATCTGTGACATTCACCTTTGCTTCGAGATTGCTTTGGTGCCCACATAAGCGAGAGTAAAAAATTTATGCGCTCCTCCATTCGTCCCGAAGAAGGCATGGTGCAGATAACATCTTTGAGCTTGATTCAAACATTCAGTGGATTATCTGTTTCATTTAGGGTTGATTCTTGCTGTAAATTTATTTGCCATCCATTGGCGTTTGTGCTTTCTATCTGCGAGGCCTTTGAACCCGAAGTCGCTCAAATAGTAGAAGTGCATAAAGGCACTTTGCTGCTTCTTTACTTGAGACAAAGCAAATTGACCTCCATCACTTTCGGGTCATTGCTTGGGCCGAGCTATTGGAATCGTCGAGATTGGTCGGTCTACTCGGGGCTCTTGGTACAACTACTATTGCCTTAATTCTTCAATTCTTTAGAGTAAAGTTTAGTTATTTCAAAGTGCAACAAATCGATAGATATATGCATGTCTCGGAAAAAGCGTGCAAAGAAAATATATGAATTCTGAGAATGCCCAAATTGCTCTTTGTCTATTTAGATTGTCATTTCTTCCTTAATCCCTATCTAAAGTCTTTGGCTATTTTACGCATAAGTTCCATCTTGCCAACTTCCTTAGCGAGATAGAAGATATAGAATCTGCATTGTTTGTGGTTTTTTGTATATTCCTCACTTTGGACATTACTTCCTTGCCCTTAAACTTGTGGAGGTTAGGGTAGCATTTTTAGTGTAGTGTCACCGGGGTTTGAGGCGAGAATTATTTCCTCTTTTCCATGTCCTTTGCGGCCCGAAGCATTTAATGAACATTTTATGTTGTTTTGCAGCTCATTGGAGGTGATTTTAAATGGGCCAGTTTTATAGTCTTACAGTATTTGGGGCTTATTGGAAGGAGGCCTCCACGTGAGTATCTCTTATCTATATTTTTCTGTTTGTTCTTTCACATTGTAGGTATTACGTGCATAATAAGTGTTCGTTATAAGTTGTAATCATGTGCATAGTATAGGTGTGCCCAGGAAACAATTTCTGATATTTCTGATAGTGGTATGTTGCAATCATGATAGTGGTATGCTATGTCATGTCATTTAGATATGCATCACCCTTTTGTTTGTTTTGCACACTTTTAAGTGTTACGTGCAATATTCCTACACCATCTTCAATATTAGATCATCGGGCAAGAAAGTGTCATTTTTTTGGATCATAAGTTCCACCATGTATGAATCACTAGATTCGGTGCTAGCCTTTAAAAACATGTTTGGCATATTCTCGGATTGTTAGAAGTATTTAGCCCTAATTTCCTTGCCAAAAGGGGGTAAAATCGGGGGCATTCCCACATTCTGTTCCATTGTGAAATGAATAGAATGATCAGTGCTTTCTCACTTCAAAAAATCCCGACTCTTATACAAAAATGCACATCCGGTGCCATTTTCTAGGATCTACCAATATTCTCCATTTTTTACATGTCCAATCAGGGTTGGCAGGATCCCCTAAAATCATAGACATTTATTCGGGGAGGAACCCGGAATAGGGTTGTTAGAGTCCTTGATCCATTCCTGCAAATAAAGGTGCGATGAATCTAATGGAAATGCTCTATTTTGGACTGGGCGGAAGCATTTGTACATGGTGTGTAGATTAAAAGGGCTTACTTTCAACAATGGATTTGGAGATCAAGCATGTGTTGTAAGCGACATTAGCATCCACGAACTTTGAAGGTTCAATTTTTTTTGCAAATGAATCTACAAGGTGATATTCTAAAAGCGACATTAGGTTCATGCATAAGTATCTTACCTTTTTCCTAAGTATTTTATGTTTATAGATATTTAACACCAAAATTTTTGTATCCTTTCTCTTTCGGTTGCATTTTTTCACGAAGGCAGGAGGTAGAGAGTATGCTAAGGAGTTTCTATATTTAAGTGCATTGTTTTTCTCTTAATTATTGCATTTTTTTGTGCGATTATAGATGAGTTATAGTATATGAATGTGGTGCGAGAGGGATTCTTTTGGATACATGCCTTCCGACCATAGGAATGTCATTTTTATAGTTCCCTCTAGGTAATGATTTGATTTTCTTGAAATAATTTACTGCAGGCATCAATTACTAGGGATGGAATGGTCGAATAAAGTTTTTGCACTACATTTGGAATACATGAGATCATGACATGAACTATTTGGCCCTACTTTAAACATGTTTCTACAATTTATAAAGCTGTCACATTATTTTGAAACAAAGCATGCCACATTTAAATCCCAAGTTTCAAGATCTTCTTACATCTAACATGATCAAGCATAGTTCATGTAATAGCTCATTACAATTTGCTAATTAAAGAGACAAAAGTTATCTCATTTGGCTACTATTTATCTCGACACAAGTGGGAGTCTGGATACCAATGGGAAAAGCCACAAAAGTGATACATAAGCCTTTCACATGCATAAAACAGGTATGAGCATCTAAGATTCTATTCGAGGAAGGAGATGACAAAGGGGAAGTATAGAAAGAAATACAATAACAGGTTGCGCATTCACTCTGTTCGTTAGGATGCTTAAGATGTTGAGGATAGGCCAGCCGATAAACTTCCAATTGGCCTTACATTTAAACAACGGCAGTTGCACAAATGTTGAAGGGTCTTTTAAGAGGTGGTTCCACATCAAGATGTTTTGTTTGTGCTAATTAGGACATTTAGTGAAACATTCATTTCTCATATACTTCAAATGGTAATGATATTTGTGAAAATTAAGGTGGCAATTTTTTTAGATTATATTGTACTTTTAGGTATTTAGTGTTGTTGAACTACTAAATTGTATTACATGTTAGGATTGCCACCGCACATACGGTTTGCATTATCTACTTTTAAATGGTCTTGCCCGGCTCAAGAGCAACTCAACCGGGCATGCATTCAAGGTTCAAAATACCAATAAATATAGATGAGACATCAACTTGCAATTTTTCAAAGCGGTCATTTGGCAAAGTTGACAATAGAGAGCGAGCATGATTATGATGAAGCCTCAATGATGCATAAACATGTTTATGAAGCCTTTGGATAGAACACTCTGCGATGTGGAGCTCATGTGACCAGTTATATGGGGGGGACTCATTGTTGTTTTGGGAGGAGATTTTACCTCCTTGAAGTATGCTGTATATAGGATCATATTGGGATCACCATAAATATCAGTGATGAACCACAATTACATAAGTAAACCATATTCATTATTGCAAGCATCAACTTTAGTAGTGTTGTCAAAAGTTGCACAAATAGACATTAAAGGCCACGTGAAAACACAAGTCAAGACATTAGCCCAAGCGCCGCACCACTTACTAGTACCCTTATTAATATGAGGATATTAAAACACTTATTTAAGCTCTTAAGCAAATCTCATGCATCTCGAGGAATGAATGAATGGAGAGAACTATGGTTTGTGACCAAAAAATGAATGAAGGGAGAGAAAATATTCTTGATTATACATTTTCCTCAAATAAACTTCCAACAAATAGCATTCCAAAATCGGCTCTGGGATGCTTTTTTTTTTTTATGCATGGTTTGAATGGAAGGATAAGAATGCATGCCACTTTCTTTTTTTGCGGGGGTGCCAGCGGAGCCGGCAAGGTCTATTCTGCAATGAAAGGAAGTGCAGTAAATCTTTTTACGTGCAAGAAGAATCCAACAACTGTGCAGAAGAAATTCCAGAGCGTTTGAAAGGGAAAACGTCGTTACATAATCAATTCTGAGTGCTTGAGCCATCCCTTGTTTAGATCCTTACTCGAGAATTGAAGTGCCCTATGAAGTTGTAATGAGCATCTGCTTTGAACGCTCCAAAATGGCGATTCTTGTTCTTATGGAGATGGAAAGGGTTGTATGCCTATTAGCATGTTTCTTAGCGCTTTCGAAAGGAGTACAATATCTAGACATTTTATTCTAGAATTGCTTATGTCGGAGACAAAAAGAGTCTTGATCTCCCTTGGTTTAGATTTGGCTTATTTACTTAGATGGATCATGCATGGACATTGCATAAAAGGTAAGATGTGCATTCATTTTCACTAGCAAAGAACATATTTTTACTTACATCATTGTGGCCGCTCCAATAATATATACGACACCCAAATTATACATCTGAGGACTTCCCCTCCCATGGCAACCAACTTGCCATGAGCGGGAGACCCTCCGTCTATTTGGGCCATCTATGAAATGATGCGAAAGAAGGACACGAAGGGTCATTCGACCCACGCCTTCAATGGGACTCCTACGTCGGCGGAAGCATGAATACAAGGGTTAGCACCACGGCATAAATCATATATAAATAACCACCACGAAGGGTGGTGCATCCATCAAATACCAGCGGCATAGAATATGCATCTAAACCTAAGAAAACACCCAAACCCGGGTTCTACCCGGCTCGGACTCCGGTGAGGATCGGTGCCCGGGTGGGCCTCAAGAAATCAGCGGGCCAGGAGTCTTGGCATGGCGTTGGGCGGCATAGAACATCGGCTAGGGTTGACCACTCCATCCGCCCCTCACATTGCACACTTTGCGGATGGGTCAATTCACGCTATGGCCCGCTATAGCCTTCCAGGAAGAGCAGCGGGTTCAAGGTATCACCCTTTGAGCCTACTCGGGTTCATGGCGCTGGTCGATGAGGCCCGGTCGGAGCGTCCCCTTCGAGAATCCACGGTGGTTCCATGGGTGAGCTAGAGAATACGTGCCGCATCGGCGACCCCATCCGTGCCGACTTACTCACCTAAATCTACTCAAAGTGCAAAGGTGCTCCATACGGATCACACCTCTACACCCGAGGGAGTGTCAGGACCCATACCCGGCCCTCGTGGCCCGGCTATCGGGGCCTAGCCCAGCCCAGGAGTCTCGGGGCCTTGTATGCTCGTGCAAGACCCCACCCCTCATGTCACCTTTGTGTTCCTTGTGCGGTGCTAAGCCGGACCATAGCATCTAGGACCGGTGGGCTCTTGTGCCACAGGCCCGCAATATTGGGAATTACGGGGTTTTATCTAGGAACATACTAGCGTATATGAGTTGGAGAGGTCTCTACCCGCCCTTATTTCCCCCATTTCGAGTGATACCATACAAAAGAACTATCAATCCATCCTTTTTAGGAACCAAACCCGAATCGAAATATAAAGAGAACTTACCTTTACAATCAAGGGTTAGTTCCTACCATTAAAACACAGAGAGAAACAGAACTGAACATCACAACAAGTGCCCAGCAGGCGCTACCTAAATTCACAACTAAACTACTACCAACCAGGTGTTTGGTTTGGACCCGTTATCGTGGGGTGCTTCCATAGTCTTTGTCTGAAGGGTGGCGACAACGGTAGGGGTTGTTTAGTGATTTTAGTGAGTCGACAGCATGTCCTTGGCGCTTTCGGCTGCTCCTTGGGCGCTCGGCATCTCCGCGATCCTTGGGCGCCTTCGGTTTGGGCCAAGTGCTCCTTGGGCTCGGCAGGTCCTTGGAATGGCTACTCATAGCGCAATTTGCTCCTTGGGCTCAAATGCCATCCTTAGATGCGCCTCCTCTCCTCCATCTCCGGCTGCTCCTAATTCAATTGGGGCACAAAAGCCCTAATTTGGGTGTCCAAAATGGAAACCATGCCTTGCCCAATCGATTTGGGCCAAGTGGCACCCCCTTGTTGGTGCTAATTAACTAATTTAGCTTAATTAGGGTAATTAGGCTATATACTTTATAATTATCCACAATGGATTTATTAACATAGCTAAATAAAACCATTGTGGTCGATGCTATAGCCAATTACCCCTTATGTCCTAGTGGCGTGTCGTGCATCATCACATATCACAGTATGAATGCACGGAGCGTCACATTCTCCCCACCTTAAAAATGATCTTGTCCTCGGCATCGGGACTACTATTGTTGCGGGCAGCACATCATGATCATCGCTTAGGAGTGTTAAAAGTGAGCGGTGAAAGTTTGTGGAAGTGTCCTTTGTTTCATCTGTGGTGACGAGCTCACACTCTATCTATGTTAGAAAGCATTCTTTCTATAGATACAGTGTGATTATATATTAAAGGCGGTATAGATATAAAGAACTTCCATTTGTTGTTATATTATAATCTGAGTTATTAACCTCGCATGGCGATTAATAGAAAGTCATTCTAATCATATTAACTTTTGTGTGTATATGTATTATATTCTCCCTTCACTTTACAATTTCGTTTTCCTATTTTGGTACAATTTTAACAACTCATATATTGCTATTGTGAGTGTTTAGATGCCTCGACATTTATAGTTACCCTTTAATAGAATTATATATTGTCTTAGTATATTCCATTTTGACCTATATCGTTAACGTTATCTAAGTCTCGTTATTCCCTTAGGAGTTTGTGTAAGACATACATACTTATCCCCTTCTATTATATTTGATTATGTGTTTAATAACTGCTGATTATCTTTAATGTTTCCACAATCACACTTTCTATCTTTAGCATAGATTGCGATCACATGAGGACACATATTAATTCATTGGTTATGTTTGTACATTTACGGGCGTCCGATATTCTTATATTTGAATTACTTATTTATTTTATTGTTATTTTCATAAATTTATCACACATACAGTGCAGTGCGGTGGCGTATACATTCAACGTAATTGGTACGCCCGTTAAGCTATCCGTGATGCTATGGCTATGCAATCGTCTGTATCCGCGAAGGCCGATTCGCGACTATGGTGTTCCGCGGGAAGCTTATGAAACCATCGTGGTGCGCCACGAGCACGTTAGATGATGATAGCGAGGAGGTCCGGGCTCCTACTTGAAGTAGAAGTCTTGAATGTTGGGAATAAGGAGTGTTAAGATATCCCTAATTTGGATGGATACTTTCGAGAAAATTGGTATGGCGATGTTTGGTATCTAAGTGAAATCTTTGGACCTAAAAATTACGAGGATTGATGTATGATCACGGCATCTAGGTTGCTATTCAATGTAGAAGGAGGCGGATATAGCCGATATATCTGGTGGAGAAGTGGTTTATGATTATCTACTATAGACCATGTTAAGGAGGTACTATGCCAAGGTGGAAAGCTGGATTATAAGTACCCGGCTCACGAGGAGGAAAACACTTTAAAAGTGTAGGTTTGATTAGTGGAGCGGTGAGAAATAATGTGTATGAGGATGTTGATCCATAAATTATGGATTATAAAATTACACATATATTGTGTTTGGTAAAGAGATTGATGTTCACGAGGTGTGAAACAAAGGCCTTAAGATTATAGGCGACTAAAGAAGACCACGTAGGCGCGTGAATACACTTAATAACGTTGGTCAAATGCATGATCCTTATGCGGGGTGAAAATTAAAGAAATGGCGGATCCTATGTCGGTAGGGGGTATGTAGACAGGATAAGAGAGGTTGGACAATAGTGTGGGGCGTAGTTTTCCCACAAGGTGAAGAGAACTGAGGTCGAGCCCGGCGAAGGCGAGGGAATAAGCGATTCTATAAAGGCTAGCTGGAATGGAAGGCGAAATTGCTAGCAAAGGGTGCAACCGTCTGAAAGCTACAAAGTATGTTGGAGCTCTGGCGAAGCTTATTCTATGAAGGAAGGAAAGTTGGCGTTGAACTAATGATACATTAGGAAGGCAAGTAATGTACCCACCACGACAAGTGGGAGACAAGAGGTGCTTGAAAGTTGTTGTAAACAATGTTTCAAATATAGAGAGTTTGGAGGGACACTTTGAAGAGACCAAAGCACGGAATATGAAGAAGGGGGAGGCATCAATGAACATCTAAGCCAAGGAGGATGTGCTCTGGACTTGGTATCGTGTGTGCATCCCGAGGAGTAGTTCAGCGTTGGTAGATGTGTATTAGGACCATTTACTAGGAACATAGCTAGAAAAAGATAGGGTATATACTAGAACTTTTAGTTCATATATATGAATCTGGAGGTAATGAAGATAAGAATTCCTATAGTAGACATCAAGTATGGCCACTAGGAACTTAGGGTGGCATGTGCCCCTATGGAATTTATGACTAGGCGTGAGGACCAAGGCAACCTAAGGATAGAGAGTCTAGAAGGTGTGGTGTGAAATCCCACGGCATATATAGGAGAAGCATCTAGGGCTCGTCAGCGAATCATATATGAGTCAAGAGTTAGGGTTGGTGCACACATGTTACTATATCTCATAATAACAACGTAGTGGTTTTGGATGTTTGAAGGATTTAGTAGTATTACATACTACACTAGCGAGGATATCAAGGATGTCGATTGTGACATCGGATGTATGTCATATTAAAAGATAATAGAATATTAGTACAAAGCGAGGAAATATTACTTGACAAGGTTCTGAAGGAGCATAATGATATGCTTATATCACGAGATATTGGGTTAGGTATGCTTTACGAGAGATAAGCATTCAAGTTATCCAGAATGGTTAGAGTTGATTATCTTAGATACGTCGTACTAAGGAAGGCGAAAAAGTTTAAATGAGTGAGAATAGCTAGAGTAAGTCTAGCATATCACGGTGATATTACGTTCAAAAACATCCAGGGATGGTTGGAGCGGTATTGGAATAACCGATAATGAGAGCTTAACTACTCAAAGGTTCTAGATACCAATGTATTAGTTCAACGTTATAAGCTAAGAGCATTTATTTGGTTTTGGGAATGAAAAGATATATAAAGAATATCGCGTCCCACGATGGAAGATAAGAAGAATGCGATGACTTTGGCGATTATACCTTTAGGGGTAACCAAGAAGAGGCGTTACATAGGAATTCCAAGTCCCGATAAAATCAAGGCGAGGTGTATTGATCGAGCGGTTGTGGTTATATAGACCCGGTAGTCCATATAATCGAAGAGTTACCCTACCCTTGCGGTGAACAATTCTAGGAATGCAGTAGAAGGCGGAGGATCCGTTTCCTTGCGGCATAGACCCGTTAGAGATTATGACTTGAAACTCTTAAGAGGGTAAGGAATATAATCATATGGCGGTTACTAGCGAAGATTGAAACATTGGATTTTCCTATTAGAAGACCGGGGGTTTTAGTGCCTCCGCTTCATTATGAGGGAGCCAAAGGCGACAACATTCAAAGGGATCAAAAGTTGAGGTTGACATGCTAACTTAAGATAACTAGGTTAGGTGTGACAAAACATGGCGAAAGCATAAAATTAACTGAAGGAACCTTTAGAAAAGGCCTTGGGCTGTGGTAGAAACCTTTGGAACTATGGCATAATCCCATGGGAAAATTATAGTTTATATGCGGGGTTAAAGTACCATAAGTTTAAATTCATCCCTTTTAGGTCAACCCCTTAGGTTAAGATACTCCATGGTGGCGTACCTTTATTGGGTGGCGATGTCGAACTTATTTATACATATACCATATAAATACATGGAGCGTCACATTCACCCCCTCTTAGAAAATAATCTTTGTCCTCGGCATTGGGGTTAGTTAAACAAATGGCGGTTAATCGAAAATCTGCAATAGAAGGAAGTATCCTTAAACCTTCTTATGATAAGTATGTTAAATGCACCTTGGTGCTTAAACTCTTCTATCTGAGATCCATACATGGGCAAGTCACGTCTTTGCTTCTTGGCACGCACATGTGAATACATCAGCATGTACAAGTCCAGCGTAGAGTTGGCCCCTGCCCATTTGGGAAGTAGGTGGTACACCACATCATAAGAACTACAAAGGTTACATTTCAGCTAAGTTAGAAGCGGATCTCTAGCGATTGTGGGATGAGGATATATGTTTGTTATGTACATAGCATGGACACATCACGATAAACATCTTTGGAGAGGTAATCTAGGTGGTGACACTAGGAGAGAAAAACAAGTATCCTAAAGTTCTTGATGGAGGTGCGGAGATACGTTCGAAATGTGCAAAAAGGATGATCAATCCGTTGCATGCTAGGAGTATGATGTGGTAGTTTGCACTTGAAGTAAATGTCAGCGGCCAATAGAATAAAGCTTAAGGTAGTGGGGTTGAGTAGTACAATAGTACAATTCGGGATAGGTATCAAATAGGAGTTACATGCTAGAAGCTAAAATGTGTCTTGAATAGACACGTAAAACTAACTTTCCCACATGATCCATACGGATCGAGGCGGAGGTGACGCCATGGGTTTCATGGAGGTCTCGAACATGGATACAAGTCCGTGTTGTCTCAACATAGATAATTGTAGAAAGGCTCACAAAGTACAAGGCAAGCACCTTGTAATTCCACGATTTATCTGAAGGCTCACCCGCTCTTAGGCCATGACTATGGCTTAAATCACGGATGCCAAGTCATTTGGAATGCGAGAACAGCGGCATGACATCATGGCGAGAGAAATGTAATGAGTAACATTTCGGGATGTAGGACAATGTTGGATTATAACTCCCAATGATAGGTAGGTTTACAATATAAGGGCCATATAATAGTGGCTTAGAAGGCACAAGGCGGTTAGCGGATACGTAAAGGAGTAATTGGATTGGTGACTCTCTTGAATATAGATCACAACTAAAGGATGATTTGTATATGATGTGGGTGATGCATGATATTTAGCAATCTGGATAGATAGGTTATTACCTAACATGAAGGGTGGTCATTGCTAATATACAAAAGGTAGATTTCTTGGCTTGAAAGGCGACAAGAGCTGAAAAACTCCTTAAAGATTTGGTGCATGGCTTAGGGAAGAAGACTTCCATGTCCTAAGACAAGATGGTGAATTGAATTCACCAAGGACATTTTAATAAATAGATAGATAGGTAGATAGCATTTATATGTCATGCCACATTGGCGGCGTCCACGAGGACATATGATGGACCCCGAGACTTGAACACAATATCTCGAATAGAGGAGGCCTACCTTGGGGGGTCTTTGGGTGAGTCTTGTCCTTTGGGACATTCACATAACCCCTGGAATACGTAAGTTCATTTGTGGAACTTAAGCCATTTGGGGATTAAAGGAATGGTTGGAAATACTTTTCCCCAACCATATTTGGATACCCTAGAAGGAGGTGAGTAATCAACAAGGGTTGGGTGGCATTGGATTATGCGGAGAACAACTCTAAAAAAAAAAAAAAAAGTAGATTGTTGTCACTTTGGCCGTGTGGTCTGAATAACTACTCATAGCCATGTAGGCGGTGAAGTTTGGCACAAAATGATACCAAGGTTTGTACCCAACAAAAGGACTCATTACGTTATTTGGTATGTGCCATGATCTAGGGGAAGTGATCCGTAAAAGGAACAAGACCAATGAGAAGGAATATTGAAGGGTGGTAGGATCAAAGGAATCCAAACCGATGGTCTAGAGGGGTCTTTGCATGGCGTCCCTAGTCGGTTGGACGACAAAGAGATCCTTTCTCTAGGGAGGCCCAGGCGCGAGTCAAGGTTTAGACACTAGAGTGAGGCAGCGTTAATTAGAATTATGTTTATAAAACATTACTTATATAACGTCGAATAAGGTCTAATATAAAGCATATGAATGTAGTATGGATTGAATCATGGCAAGGGCGAAAGAAGCTGTGTTATCAAGGCATCTACCAAAGGACAATAATAATTAAAGTTATGGATCGAGGAGCAGCGATGGCGGGCATTATTATCGTCGCCTAAAGAATATCAAGGATATAACACATCTTTGCTATTCTAGAGAGTTGCCACATGTCGTTAATTAAATTCGAATTAGTCCCACCAAGTGAGTTGATGTTATCATAACAAGTTGGCGGACTTGCTAGATTACGTCGTGTCATTTGGTGGTTTATTCCTAGGGATACTAGCTTTATATATGGTTACTTGATTATCCGGTTGACTATGGCGGAGAAAGGTCGACTCCGTGGCCATGGCAAGAAAACTTGGCTATGGCGTGGCTATGGGCGAAGAGAGCTTGCTCGGCGGCTATGGCGAGAAGAGCTTGCTCCGTGACTATGGCGAGAGCTTGCCCTGCGGAGTTCTTTGCCTCCACTTCCGTGGGTTTACCAAAGGCACGGCTCTAATTTTAAAATATAGATGCATTATAAATATTAGAAAAAGGGTTATATCCCTTCAAGAAAGAAGTTGGCTTATTGGTGAAGGTGTTGGTTTGGGTGCGAGAAGGTCGGGGTTCAAGACCCCATAGTACCCTTTATATAAAAGTTGCTATCTGAGAGAAATAGAGTACTATATATGTGTATAAAAATATGTGAAACACATATGTTACATTCAAGAGAGTTTGGTGTGGTGGTAGGCACCTAGGTTTGGAGTTTAGAGGTCATGGGTTCAAATGCGGGTTGAGGCGCCATAAAATATGTATATAAAGAAAAATAATAAAATTTTTATCTGGCGAAATCTGGCGTTTTTTTATACGGTCGGGCGCCCGGCGACATTATCTGGCGTTTCTACTGGCGTCGTGAGTCGATCAAAAGCAAGCGGCGCCCGAGTTGACTTTTGGGGCCCCTCCTTGACCATTTTTTAGCCGACTAACGGCTGTCCTAGGGTATTTGGGGTGCGCCCGATCCAATGGAGCCATTTCCGCCTTCATCCCGGCTACCTACAAAAAGGTTATAGCCCCTCAAACTTGGGTCCTCGATCGCCCTAACTTCTTTAAACCTAACCGACGAGCTCACGAGTTAGAGTTTGGCGATGCTATGATTCCGGTCAACCCGGAATCATGGCTCGATACCAACTGTGGCGCTCCACGAATATATCGACACCCGGTAGTATACATGCGGGGACTTTCCCCCCATGGCAACCAACTTGCCATGGCGGGAACCCTCCGTCTATTCCGGGCCATCTATGAAATGATGCGAAAGAAGGACTTCTGAAAGGGGTCATTAAATTACGCCTTCAATGGGACTCCCTACGTCGCGGAAGCATGAATACAAGGGTTAGCACACAAAGCATAAATCATATATAAATAACCACCACGAAGGGTGGTGCATCCATCAAATACCAGCGGCATAGAATATGCATCTAAACCTAAGAAAACACCCAAACCCGGGTTCTACCCGGCTCGGACTCGGTGAGGATCGGCCGGCGGGCCTCAAGAATCAGCGAGGCCGAGTCTTGGCATGGCGTTAGGCGGCATAGAACATCGGCTAGGGTTGACCACTCCATCCGCCCCTCCTCATTGCACACTTTGCGGATGGGTCAATTCACGCTATGGCCGCTATAGCCTTCCTGAGAACGCGGGTTCAAGGTATCACCCTTTGAGCCTACTCGGGTTCATGGCGCTGGTCCGATGAGGCGGGGTCGGGAAGCGTCCCCTTCGAGAATCCGCGGTGGTTCCATGGGTGAGCTAGAGAATACGTGCATCAGCGACCCACTTGTCCGTGCCCGACTTACTCACCTAAATCTACTCAAAGTGCAAAAGGTGCTCCATGCGGATCACACCTCTACACCCGGGGAGTGTCGGACCCATACCCGGCCCTCGTGGCCGGCTATCAGGGGCCTAGCCCAGCTGTAGGAGTCTCGGGGAGCCTTGTATGCTCGTGCAAGACCCCACCCCTCATGTCACCACCGTGTTCCTTATGCGGTGCTAAGCCCGGACCATAGCATCTAGGACCCGGTGGGCTCTTGTGCCTGAGCCGCAATATTGGGAATTACAGGGTTTTATCTAGGAACATACTAGCGTATGAGTTCGAGGGTCTCTACCCGCCCTTATTTCCCCATTTCAGTGATACCATACAAAGAACTATCAATCCATCCTTTTTAGGAACCAAACCCGAATCGAAATATAAAGAGAACTTACCTTTACAATCAAGGGTTAGTTCCTACCATTAAAACACTGAGAGAAACGAATGAAACATCACAACAAGTGCCCAACAGTAGCTACCTAAATTCACAACTAAACTACTACCAACCCGGTGTTTGGTGGACCCGTTATCGTGGGGTGCTTCCATAGTCTTTGTCTGAAGGGTGGCGGCAACAGACTAGGGGTTGTTTAGTGATTTTGGTGAGTCGAGAAGGCAGTCCTTGGGCGCTTCGGCTGCTCCTTGGGCGCTCGGCCAGATCCTTGAAACTCAAATGCTCCTTGGGCTCCTTGAATAAATCCTTGGGCGCTCAGCTGCTCCTTGGGCCCAGCAGCTCCTCCTCCATCTCATCTCGGTGCTCCTAATTCGAATTGGGGCACAAAAGCCCTAATTTGGGTGTCCAAAATGGAAACCATGCCTTGCCCAATCGATTTGGGCCAAGTGGCACCCCCTGTTGGTGCTAATTAACTAATTTAGCTTAATTAGGGTAATTAGGCTATATACTTTATAATTATCCACAATGGATTTATTAACATAGCTAAATAAAACCATTGTGGTCGATCTACTTAGCCAATTACCCCCTTATGTCCTAGTGGCGTGTCCACAAAGGACCATTGAGTGCATATTTTAAAAAGGGCAAAAGCATCGTGTCTCAAAAAGAGGAGCCAACATCGAGTTTTTGAAATTCACTCTGCCGGGGATATTGACCAAAATTGACTTGGTCGATTGTCTCTTTGATCCATCTGCCCTTTATCGAACTTTTTTCCACTTTGCCCCAAGGTATTCATAGGTCTTTTCTGACCATGGAAGCAAGGATCTTGATCAAAATCTATTTGGTTTGCATTTGGCAAACTTTCTTGTGAGGCGTACTTTTTGCCCTTCGAGGGGAAAGCTAAGTTAAATAATTGTTTGAGCTTTTTCTTGGATCTTTCCTTACCAGAGTGGTTGCCTCAAGCAAGCTGGAGGTTCTAAACCACTGAGGTTGAAGGTTTTGCCAGGAACACCTTCAACAGTTGTGTTCCTTGGGACCGTATTGAACTGTCCTATACAATTGTATAGTGTGCCAAAGATACTTATTACCGCTAAGGTTTTCCCTCGAAAACCCTTGGTGGGGTTTTTAATCCCCGGAATCACGGCTTCTTTGCTCTCTTTTGTTTGGGTCCCATAGGCCAATCGGTCTCCGTGGATGATAAAAAATCTATTCTATTCTATCCACCTACCAATTTCAATTTTTTATTGTTGTGCATCTCTACCAATAGCTCCAATGGCCCAACGCCTTTGAAGAGAGAGAATTTGGAAAGAAGCTTACAAAAATTGGAGCAAACATTATGAAGATATGCACAACAAGCATATCTCAAATAATTTATGGTCTAGAACCATGGATGCAATACTAATGCTAGGGGATGCAATGCTTGTTGCATGACTCTTTCCATGAAGAAACAAAGCACTACACACTCCCTTGTCAAATATTTTACATCACCACCGTGGCACCCAAATTAAGTATTTCCATGGAATATGCATATCCCCGCGCCCAAAAGAAAAAAAAAAAGTTCTACAGCCAAGACTGGACTGATTCTTCTGTTTCTTATGTGTCTGTTTAGGATCTATTGTTGTTCCTCTGTTTTCTATTATGCATATATTTCTTTTGTTCTGTCTTCTGGTGAAACACAGAGGTTCAATTCCTCTAAAGAAATAGAAGCAAGAAAGGTTTGATGTGAGAAGTTCAGTATGTTTGCTATGTTGTATGCTTGATGTGAGAATGACAACAATTGGATTTGTGTTTTTAAATGCCTCCTTGCAAATCGGGTCAACATGGGGCTGTTTGACCCCATCTTGATTTGCATGGGACGAATCACAGGGACTGGCATGGAATATTTTGCGGAATTCTAATGGGCCCAAAAAATTGTGAGACACCACAAATGGTAATACACTCCAAATGTCGTAATTGATCATGACAAGTTGAGCAAGTTGAGATCATGACAAGATAATCTAGGTATGATGCTTATTTCTAAGGTCTAAGATTAAAGCCATGATACTTCTAGAAATGAGGCTTTTATAGAAAGCCTAAGAAAATTAATAATTGATTTTATGGGATCGAATAAAATGGAGCCAAATCCATTTTGAATCCGCTCGGTTCACCTCGGTCGACGGATCTCAAAGTTCTTAAGCATGCAATGATTGGTTCGGCATGTACTTTGTCAGATCAGGAATAAAAAAACAAGTATTTTCTAAAGTTACGTAAGTTCAAGATTGTGATTACAATGAACAGTGTTTTGATCGATCTCATTTGAACAAAGAAATTACTCTGATGAATTACAATGGTTAATATATGATTTATTGATACTATTCAATGGTTGGGCTAATACATTATCTATGTGTGTGCTACTTGAAGATAATAAACTAATATGTTGTGATCAAAATGTTGATTCAATAAGAAATGGTATAGGAGATTAAATTGATCTATTGAATCTAACTAAAGACATTATTTACTTCATCTGGTATCAGAATAGGACATCATGGCAAGCAGATTAGGAGCTTCAGTACTAAGTGCAATTGAAATCTATAAAGGAGGAGCTGGTTTCCAAGTGTGGAAAGAAAAGATTGAAGAAGTGTTGAGAGTTGAAGATCTATGGAATTTGGTGAAGAACAAACTCCTGAGGTTGCTCAAGCAACTAGGGGAAGAACCTATGTAACTGCTACTGCATCAGGAATAAGTAGTCCAATGAGAGAAGGTAGTTCAAGTGTTGGAGCTGGTGGAACATCAGGCTCTCAGAAGGTTAATAGTCCAGAAATTAATGTGAAAATAAAGCAAAGATTCTTGAGGCTAAGGCTGTAATTAAAAGCAAGATAAAGTATCATGCTTAAAATGAGGGGCATGTCACCCAAGGAAATGTGGTCATATATGTTGCAAACATGTCAAGTAAAGTCCTCATCTCAGCTGGATGTCTTGGACAAGGAGCTCAGAGACTTGAGGTTTGGAGATAAAGATGATGTAAAAGATATTTTTTGAAAATTTTGACAATATCATTCTGCGGACATGGAGGCAATTTGAGTACCTATATCTAGGGGAGTTTCAGGATAAATTGCATTGCAAAGGTATTTTTCAAAGCACAAGCAACTTGCTACTCTTGTTAGAAATGTTGCCAAAAAGTCGAGAGGAAGCGAGAGAGGATGATAAAACCGAGTTAGAGCGTAATGAAGTATTAAATGATGAAGATGAAGAACAAAAGCGAGATTTTATACACTTCAAATGATAAAGGAAGAAGTATACAAGGTAAAATTGGTCCTTGTTTCATATATGATGCATATGGCCATCTTAAAAGCTAAGCGCCCTAAACTAAGCAAAGGGAATAAGTGTTTCAATTGTCAAGGATATGGACATTTAGCTAATGAATCGCTAGTCAAAAGACAATAATAGAGGAGGATTTAGAAATAATACCAGCAGGGGAAGAGGATTCAATAACAAGGAGGCACTCGAGGAGGAAGGATGAATGCTTTGGGCGGAAACAAATTTGCAACAATAAACATGGCAGCAGAAAAGATCAACGAAGAGGATGCTGAGGTAAGATACCCTAAAACATTATCAGTTGGTTTTAATTGTGATCTAAAGAATGATGATCTTTACGTGTTAGATAGTGGAGCTGAGAAAAGTGTGATTAAATCATCTTTTAAGCTCAAGAAAATGATTTGGAAAAATACAAGTTTTGTCCAAATGGGAGATGGAAATTTGCAAAAGGTGGAAGAGGCTGGTTTGCTTGAATTATTTGATCTAAATGGAAAGGCAGTTATTCTTGAAAATGTTCTTTGTGTCCCACAATTAGTCAAGAATCTCATTTCAGTTACTCAACTAGTAGATCTTGGATATCACGTGCATTTTGAAAAGCACTATTGTAAGGTCATGATGGATAATAAAATTAAGTTTCTAGCAAGACGAGTTGGCAAACTGTTTGGTTTCAAAAATGGTAACGTGAATGCTATACATGCTCTTTTAATGCCAACTCTGAAACTATGGCATGAGAGACTACGCCATACTCATGTAAATAATCTGAAGTACATGCTAAAAGCAGGTCAAATAAATGTTGCAGACATTGAAGAAGCAAACTTTAGTTGTGCTGGCTGTTACAAAGGTAAACACTGCAGATTGCCATTTTCTAAGAAAGGAAAGAGGGCAAAAGAAATTTGTGGTCCATTGAATATAAGAAGTATTCATGGGAAGAAGTATTTCATTACTTTCACAGATGATTTTTCCAGAAAAACAAAGGTTTATACCTTGAAACATAAAGATCATGCATTTCAAGCTTTCAAAGCATATCAAACTGAAGTAGAGAGGCAAACAGGAAAGAAAGTTAAATGTTTAGAACTGACAGAGGTGGAGAACTTATTTCTAGCAGGTTTAACAATTATTGCTTCACAAATGGAATAAGGAGGCTACTTACATGCTCATACACACCTCAACAAAATGGAGTCTCGAGAAAGAAAAAGCAGTCGAATTTGAACTATGTTAGGTCTATGCTAAAACACACGTACCTACCAAATTTTCTACTGGGAGGACGAAGTTGTACACCTTCGCAATGGAGATCAAGAACAAATTACCATCTAGGAGTACAAATGGAAAGACACGGATGAATTGTGGTATGGCTCTAAACCCCATTTCTCTAAATACAAGGCTTATGGATGTCTAATTGTCATGTGCCGAATGGAAACATGAAAACATTTAGATGATAGATCTATAGTCCGTTATTTGATAGGGTATGATAATCAATCAAAGGAATATAAATTATATGATCCCTTAAAAAATAGATACTCATAAGCGTGGATGTTCATTTTGAAGAAAGCTATTTGTATAAGAATAGAAAGTCAAGCATGTCATTCAAGGACCTCAAAGACCAATTGAAGCAAAAAGTCAATATTAGAACAAACTTAGGAGGATGAAGATACTATCGAGACATCACGGCAATGAATTAGGTATTAAACTGAACGATACTCTTGAATATGAAGGTCAAAATAACCATGAAAATGATCACCCGATCCCAAGAGAATAATTAGAAAAATCAAAGTAAAAAATTGCTTGAAGAAGCAAAGGTTGATGTGAGAAAATATGGAAGACATAAGGAAGGAAAAAGTCTAAGACTAATTGATGTCCATGACGAGGAGGAGGAATTAAGCCATATAATGGCAATTATGGAACCACATGTGCCCAACAGTTATGATGAGGCCATAAACTCCAAAGAAAGCACAAAGTCGGAAAGTTGCAATGGAGGAGGAACTCTCAAAGATTCAAAAGAACAGGGACATTTGAATTGGTTGAGAAATCTAGTGATGTGAATATTGTAGACAATAAATGGATTTATAAACTAAAGATTGGACCAGATGGAAAATCAAATACTTACAAAACTAGACTAGTTGCAAGGGGATATTCGCGCAGAAAAGGGCTTTAGATTATGACGAGACATTTTTTCTCCCATAATCAAACTTGCAAGTATCGTAATGTTATTAGCCTATGCAAATGCAAAAAAAATTTGAAGTACATCACATGGATGTGAGTACTGCATTCTTGAATGCCAATTTGGAGGAAGAAATATTTATGAAACCAGCTATGGGATTTGAACAAGGACACAACATAGTATGGAAATTAAAAAGAGCAGTCTATATGTTAAAGCAATCACCTCGACAGTGGTATATTTGCATGGATAAATTTCTAAGAGAGAATGAATTTGAGAAGTTCCAAAGTGATGAGAACTTATATGCTAGAAAAGACCAAGGCAAAATTTGTATAATTGCTTTATGTGTGGATGATTCTATAATATGGCAAATGATATGAGTTACTTGGATGGATGCAAGCAAATTTTGAAAGACAAGTTTAAGATGATAGATTTGGATGAGCTGAGAAAGTTTTTAGGAATAGAAGTAAAAGGGACAGGGAACATAAGATAATGATTTTAACACAAGCTTCAAACATCAAAGGAATACTTCAAAGATTTGGAATGATGAATTGTAAGATTGCTGAAACACCTCTTGTTCCAGGACACAAAAGTATCCATGTCACCAAGAACTGAAACAGAGATGACAGAAATGGCTAATACACTTTATAGGGAATTGCTTGGCTGTCTACTTTATGTAACAAATTGTACTCGACCAGACATAGCTTTTCAATAAGTTTATTAAGTAGATATGCAAGTAATCCAGGTCAGCAGCACTGGATAGCTGCGAAGAGGATTCTAAGATTCTTGAAAGGTACATTAGAACAAGGGATCACATTCTCAAATAATGATCTTCAACTAAAGGCCTACTGTGATGCCGACTAGGCATCGATTTGAACTCCTGAAAAAATCTACTTGAGGATTTTCTCTAATGTTAGGAGGAGGTTTTGTAAGTTGGAAGCCAAATAAAGAAACAAGTGTGGCTATGTCATCTGCTGAAGCAGAATATGCTGCCACTACTCTAGCTGGAAAAGAGATAGTGTGGATTAGAAGACTATTAAGAGAACTTGGAGTTGAGCAACAAGGTCCTACTGCATTATTAAGTGATAGTCTCAGTTGTATGGCCATTACTAAGAATCACATTCGCATCGTGAGAACAAAGCACATAGAAATCCACATGCATTTTATTCGAGAGTTGGTTGCAAAAGGTTATATCTCAGTTGAATACATAAATACTGAGGATCAAGTTGCAGACGTGTTAACAAAGGCATTACCACAGGTTAAGTTTCACAAGTTCAAATTAATGCTGGGAGGTAGGAACTACAACATTTATTCAACATCTCAAGGTAAATTTCAACTCCTAATACTGTAACAGTCTATTGCTTTGTCACTTGTCATGAAGGAGGAATGTTGTAATTGATCATGACAAGTTGAGCAAGTTGAGATCATGACAAGATATGATTATGCTCATGGTCTAAAATATTAATCTAGACCTAGGTATGATGCTTATTTCTAAGGTCTAAGATTATAGCCATGATACTTCTAGAAATGAGGCTGTTATAGAAAGCCTAAGAAAATTAACAATTGATTTTATGGATCGAATAAAATGGAGCCAAATCAATTTTGAATCTGCTCGGTTCGCCTAGGCCGACGGATTTCAAAGTTCTTAAGCATGCAATGATTGGTTCGGCATGTACTTTGTCGGATCAGGAATCAAAAACAAGTATTTTCTAAAGTTCTGTCAGTTCAAGATTGTGATTACAATGAACAGTGTTTTGATCGATCTCATTTGAACAGTAAAATTGCGATAGTGAATTGCAATGGTTAATATATGATTTATTGATACTATTCAATGGTTAGGCTAATACATTATCTATGTGTGAGCTACTTGAAGATAATAAACTATGTTGTGATCAAAATGTTGATTCAATAAGAAATGGTATAGGAGATTAAATTGATCTATTGAATCTAACTAAAGACGTTATTTACTTCACCAAAAGCCCAGATCTCTAGGAGCCTCTTCTTCTTCTTAATCAAGGCTAAAAAATAGATTTGTAGGAGCCCATGAACATGCCCTTAGATCAAGTCCTCTAAATATCATCTAACTTAAAAGTTCATATTTGTAAAATATCCCATAAATTTTCCCATAGTGCATAGTGAAGGAACTATTCTTTGGATTCGAATAAGCACCAGCAAATTGCAGGCAGCAGGGAAAAGATTACTTTATAAAAATGAAGTAAAGGAGGTCAAAATATCAGCTGATTCAACTGAGTGCGAGTGTAGGAAAAAAGTTCAATCTTAAGCTCGTATGTGACCAAATGTTTAGATGAATTGGCTACCACTGAACGTCTGTCCAAACCTCCAGTTTGGAGGTACCGCATTATAGGAGCTGACAGTTTTGCCATCACTAGTGGTTACTCTAAATGACAAGCTCTGGCCATCTAGAAAGTTGTTGCTTTGCCAATTCTGGCCCCAATTTCTGGCCAGAGGTAACCATCCTGTTTTAGATCCTTTGATGAAAACAGAATGCACATCCCCTGCACCTCCAACATTGCTAACTAGGATCAGATTGAAGTATGAATGGCCATTAATAGTGAATCTGATGCCTCCCCTCTTCACACATTTAACTCTGGAAAGTCCATCAGATCATCATAAGGCAAGGAGTTAAGCTCTTTTTCTAACCAAGTTAAAATATTTGGGGGAAAAAAATGAATTGTACCTTCTGAATTCTACAGGAACAATCCCTCCCTTGTACTTGGCAATCTGCTCATATGCTGGTTGAGCCATGTCAAAATGCTGCAATGGAGGATTGCACCAGCCTCCGTTGTTGTTTGGCAAAGCATAATTAGGAGGGCAAAAGTTAGTTGCAGTGATAACAATTGAAGGATTTCCAGAATGACACCACTTTGGATCTGCCCCTGTTTCACATCTTACTTCATAACATGCACCACATGTTAGACCACCATTGAATAATGCGCTACTTAATGCTGCGGTATGAGTGCCATAGCCGTTGCTATAGAGGTTGCCATAACCACAAGCTCCTCCTGCCATCAACATTAGATATACCAGATTGTTAGACTAAAACTCGTTGCTCTTTGTGGAATATTGCATATCCTTCTAATTTTTGCTCTAATATAACATCAGATTTTTCATGTCTTTTTTCACTGTTATGTATGGTATTCATAAAGGAACCAGACTTACCCATGGTTCCAGCTGCATCACCTCCACCATAGAACGTGGCATGAGCACTGCTCCATGCCCCTGCGCCAAGGATTCCTTCACCAAATGCAAGACAAATAGTTGCGAAAACCGCCAGCATGATGCCAATGGATGCCCTGCATAAGAAGTTTGATCTTCTATTATTTATCATTACATCAGAGAACACTTTCTTGTAAAGACTAGAGCAAGAGATAAACTTCTTTTCTGTACAAAATGCCCTACAGATGCTCATTGCATCCTTGTCTAATTATTAAGAAGAAAAGCTTGGCAATGCAAACAATCCAGCATACATAAAGCAAATCGCATGAGAAAACAACCTGAGACTGGTTGTCCAAGAGAGAAAACTCTGCTACTAATATAGTTTCTACATCAACATCCTTATAATGTGAACATAACCATACTCTAATTTGTAAGATCATTCTTACATGATCGATGAACTGGAATCCTCCACAGGACAATGCAAGCAGTAGCATGCCGGAGTCTATGGGCACTATATAGATCTGAATAACCAGCTGAATCTGGTCGCCCACATGGGATAACAAGTTGGGTCCATTCTTCCTCGAACAATGGATCAAACATATAGCCGCTGCAATCGCCGACATCTTAAAACTGAAACCAGTTCACATTTACACCATTGTAATCAAGAGCTGGTATGCAGATCAATCACTAAATTACATATTCCTGGGGTCTCATTTAAATCTGCACATATTGTACAGAAACTTCTACCATACCTTGAGGTGCTGCCGGTGATTGTACATGTGGAATAAGTATGCCCCCTGTCAGGGAAAGGAAGGAAAACGTCGGTGGGTTCTGCAGGACAGGGCTTTCGAGTTTAAAACCGAGCAAAGCTTTAAACAAGAAGGCAGGGGATGGAATACTTATAATACGGAAAAGAAAAACAGGCCCCCACCAGGATCTGACTGGTGTAAAATCGTGGTTAGAAAGTACTTTGGAAAAAATTTTGCAGCAGACCATCCTTTATTCTGTAGCCATTGTAGTCCATTGCCCGTGCATCTCCAACTGTTGAATCTACATAGTAAGGGATTTTTGCAAACAATGAATTTTGAGTTCATGGGGAGCATGAAATTGGGTTGAGGTTAAACAAGTGGTTGAATAGGTAAAAATATCTATAGAGTTCTTTACGGTAGAGGTAATAATGGCCATAGGCCTTTAAAATGGGTCCTTACCCCGCGTAAGGGCCTTAAAAATATCTATAGAGTTCTTTACGGTAGAGAGGTAATGTTCGCTCACAGCCCCTTCCCTTACGCGGTGCCGGGGCTAAGCGTCCGCACCCCCTGTAAGGGCCTGCGGGCGAAATTTCCCTCACGCGTAAAAGTCGGGGAAGATATTTCTTGCCACGGGGCGCCATCGAGCCACAAAAGGTTGATTACTCCGCTATCGCCAAAGACGGAGGAGATGAAGCCAACATCGAGGAGGAAGCGTCCGTTGTAATCTAGGCCCGAAATATGGTGAAATATCTTCCCCACGAACTTTACGGGATTTTTGGGTTGCCCTTAGAGGGCAATCCCATTGTGTGGTTTTGGCATATTCTGGTATATGCCGAAGATATGCCCAGAAGATGCCAAAAACGGCTCCAAACTTGCTCTAAGTCGTAAACCGCCTAAGCCTATATTGTTTGGGCCACTGTTTATTGCAAACCAGAGCTTAACCCAAGAAGGAAGGATGCAAGGCCATCCGGCAAGGTAATCCTTGCCTTTTTCTCGTGGATGTGCGGTGTTTCATGTCAATGATCGGCTAGGGTAGAAGCTCACAAACGAGAACAAACCATTATACAAGTAGAAACATGTTTGGCGAGTTGTGGATGTGTGGAGTCTACAATCGAACATACAGTTCTAGAGTTGACAGAGGAGACCGGGAGTCGTATTTCCTTATCATTACTCGAGTTCTTAAAGACTTAGAATGCAATGTATCATCTCACGAGGTTTGAACACATAATGAAGAATGGATTATCTTGTTTATATCACGATGGAAACAATGGTGGCCTGTTAAAGATGTAAAAAGCTTCAGAGGATGATGGAACAGTTTGACATTGGTCTTGAATGTAGCCCAAGATAGCGAGCTTCTCTTTCAAAGGGCTCGATTTATACGAGCGAAGACTTCATCAAGTGATGCTTGATGGAGATTACAAGCCTTCCATTTTAGGCTCAACCGATGTAGAAAGACCATCAATTCTTGTTGAACAATGTCCAAAAGACAATATACGCTTGTCACCCTCAAGTGTAAAATCTTTTGTTGACACCATCATTTGCGAGCTAAGATGCATGTTTTTCGTTCGCTTTGAACATGCTTGTACAAGTTTCCAAAGTTATTATCGGGGGTATGTTCAATCCATCGTAGTCATGGGTTGACATCGTGTATTACGCCTTTTAAACCGAAAAGACTTGCACTTTTTGTGATTGGATGGATCGAGGAATCGAACTTTAACCCCGAGCAAACTCGCGTCAGCCGCTTTTTGACCCATCCGCAAAGGTATATTATGATCTCCGTAGATTGATGTTGTAGTAAAAACTTGATAAGTTTTGCATCGTGGGCTTAAATTTTATAGTATAATCAAAGTAAAAGTCATCATAAAGAGATGTCAACTAGAAGGAGAAGGCAGCCAAGCATCATATCCGTAGTATAGATCTTTCAATCTATTAAGTTGCCATCTTGGCGACAAAGCATGTACGGAAAAGCAACGTATAATGCAGGGCATATAAAATTTTGTTTCTTGACGTGATTTTCCCTCATCTCTAGAAGAAGATACGCTTTGTCAAGGATCTCATCCCGATAAACACATGGGAATTGTACATTTCTTGATCTATAGGTATACGAAGCTTCTATTATCCGCATCATATGAGTTGCATACATCTTTTTTGGAAAAAGAGAACCAATGACGATGGCATCATTTGGTCGTGGACTCGAATACACTCTTCAACTATCTCGACTCACAATCCCTGTTTGGCGGATGCTCATATACATAAGCACATCTCATGCTTTATCAAGCATACGTATGATATGAATAGGCGTGCGTTTGTCGCACATCATATGAGTAGTTGGTGCATACATCTTTTTTGGGAAAGAAAGAGAACCAACGACGCATGCCATCATTCCTATGGACTCGACATACACTCTTCAACACTTTGACTCACAATCCCTATTTGGCGGATGCTCACATACATATGCATATCTCATGCTATATCAAACATATGTATGATATGCATACAACCCCTTCTATAGTCTCGAAATCAAGTAGAAATTTTCATCTTTAATGTTCATAACTTAGGAAAGGGTTACTCGCTTATGTATCCATTTTTGTTTATAACCCTGTAGAGGGCTTCCGGCATGACCATTTACAAGGAAGACCATACTATATTATATTTGTACCTTCATTCTTGTAATGCACATGCTCTATTAAAGTAGCATGTACATCACCGAGAGCCGATTGTGAACATTGTTCTCAAGTCGCGCATTATGAAGTGGATCTTGTCAAATTTTGCAAATAGCGGAGACAACTTATGTATTTTATGAGAACTTGAGCAAGGATCCAAACAATCCTTCAAATATTGATCAGTTTGTATAAGATGTATAAACTCACTAGGGAAGAGAAAACTCCTCCTGTTGACGGGTTTATGTGCACCAGGACCGCCAAATTACACCACGACATATTGTTCCAATCTTTTCATTACCTCGAGAATGGCTTTAGCATGAGTCATGGTGTGGAAATGCAACCAAGACAAAAGCCAAAACAATAGATTTGTATAACAAAAGATAATGAAAGAACCTAAGCTTCGTGTATGACCTATTATTTTGATGTTGTCGGTTGGCTACCTTTGCTTAATTTCTTGATAGAATAGAATAGAATAGAATATGATACTTATGTTATAAACATGTACATAAACATCAAAGAGAACCAAAACCACTCACCCAATACTTTGGAGCACACAACGAATCAATTACAAAAATTCGAGATGCATTTAAATGAGGGGAGAATCCTTTCAAGAAAGCTCTAGAACCACCTCCACGAATTGAGTAAGTCAATTTCTTCCCTTCTCATTTTTTTTATAGATTGGCGTAGTTTATACTTACACTAGTGTGAATTTAAATTTATCCAAACAGTTTAAAAAGATAATGTAATTTATGTCAAGATATATTGAAGCTTGACATTTAAAAGCAACGAGATGCAACGAACATTGAGGAGTAGGAGGTTCAAAATCTTTCCCCCTAGCAATGGATGTACAGTTGCTTTCGTCAAATAAAAATTTCCAATCATAAAGTGTATAGAATCTTAAAATCCAAGAGCAAAAAAAGAGAGAAGCAAAGAAAATCGGAACACTAATTTCTTTGTTAAGGAGATAATAGCGGTTACAATGATAGTCTGTTCAAATAACAGCCTTTGGGCAAATGGTTAGCTTCATATGCCTCATAAGTTCATGATAAGTCTTATTGAGGTTACCGTAGAAAAGCTCCTGTTCTTTAATGTTATTTGTGCACAAACTCCTCATCCTCTACCACCAATTGGAAGCAACAATTTTAGTGTCCGGATGCTAGCGGGGGTAGAAGTTGGTGTTAGCTCCACAGCGGACACCGCAGGTCTATATTGCTTTGATGAGGCGGAGGCCCCACCCGCCACGGTGTCCAAGAAGAGGATCCCACAAGCCCGCGGCGGGGTCAAAGCTCCTCCAAGAAGCAGAAGACCCAAAGGTAGGACCCGGGCGGGCCACTCATTTGTCTCATTGCGTCGCGGGCGGCTCAGAATTCTGTTCGAAAGTGCCCAAGTAGTGGAGCACAGCGTTGTCATGATGAGGATCGATTCGAGGCCAAGTAGGCCACTCCGGTGTTCCTATATATTGTAGCATTTTGCTCCTTGGGAAGGTTCGAGTGTTCTTTTGTGTCACTACAAGCGGTTACCTCTTTGTCGCTTTTGTTGGCGCTCTTTTGAGCCTTCATTGTACAATTTGTTTTGATCAATGGATTGCTGTGTTCTCCACAAGTGTCTTGTGTGTTTCATTGTGTATTGCAATTGCTGTTTTATCCTGAGTTTTTCTTGTTCTTTCCTCATAGGCAAAAATCCCGCGGACAAAGAGTGTCTCGTGATTTGCCTGCACGGGACTTCAAGGATCTCCACCAGAGATCTCCCCCTCAGCGATCCAGCCCGGACCCCAAACAGCGGGCGTTGCGGGCTCGCCAAAGTCGTATTGATACCATGTTCAATCCCTTCTTTACTCCCGGCGATATTCAACACCGGATGGAGTCAAGACGCCGCCGCCATGAACTTGGCGACGCCTCCCGGAATATGTCCACATACACTCCCGGGTTCGATTGTCTCTTCTCCGTGCACGAGAGCGCTAACTGCTCCACCTACACCACGACAACTTTCCAGACCAACCTCCCTGGAAGGTCGCCATTGTTCGTTCACATTGCTCACATCATGCAGAGGTCGCAATACGACCCTTTGAATTTACTCCACCGGAATCCCCAACTCAAGATCCGGCGGAGACCACCGCAATTTTCTCCTCGAACATCCGCAAAATGTTTTCTATTGGTAATCTTTCTTTAGGAACCCGTACCACCGCTTCCACCTTGTCAATTCCCCCCACCGTCTGCTCCCTTAACTGCCTCCCTACACTTCACCATGCCTGTCCGCAACCTTTGTTCCCACTACAACCGATTTAAGACTCTTTTTACTAATCTCCACAAACCTATGCCACTTTTAAATCTATGTCGAGAACCAACACCTACTTGTCTTTTTCTTTCCACAAATGCAAACACCCATTCATGCTGCACTCCTACACACATGCTTTAAAACTCCAATATCCACTCTTTGAAATGATAAAGGTAAACACATAGACCGAGTGCTCAGGCTCACATGGATGAATTTGAGTCACTTTGCAGATCTCAATGGTCACTCCGATCCAAAACTAAAATTCCACATCTTTTCGACGACCTGCGGAGAGCACCCCCACCGAATGGCTGATGGCAAACAAAAAGCCACTGGAAACAAGATTGGATACACATGAAGACCTCTTTTCTTTCCCATTCTGGCACCCCTTTAAGATGATCAACAAACCCTTTGAGCGACCTCAACACACTCAAAGCGGAACCGGGGAGAATGCAGAGACTTTACGGCACCGATTTGCTAGATCTTAGTCAACAAGTTGAAGGAATTTCCAACCCAAAAGCCAAATTCTAGTGTGGTTTCTTCAAGGCTTACCCTCTCACATCCGATTTATGGCCCGGTATTTGGCGCCCAAGACATTACAAGAAGCCATTGAATTAGTCAATCACTTTCTGTTCATGTTTCCTCACGCGGTGATCAAGCCACGATACTCCCATTTCCCTCTGGCTACACCCACGCGCGCCTCGATGCCTCCACGTTCCCCAAGAAATAACATTTGGTGTACTATTTGCCAGTACTCGGACATCGGCTAATGAGTGTAACTCGTGGATAGCATGATCCATTGCAAGCGCTGCAACATGCGTAACCACACCTTCAAGAATGTACAAATCCACGACCAAATCCAGACGACATCGTCTTGTTCACCAAGTGCAGAAGGTACCCACAAAACTCAACTACAACCTAACCGCGAACCACTTACAACAACAACAACAACCCGGCCAACAACAAAGAACCACAACGTGACCTCCTCGTTCCACTTTTGATCCAAGCAAGTCCCAATGTTTCAACTGCGGACTAATGGGGTCATCGGTCACAGATTGTCCTCAACTTCCTCAAGTTCAAATACAAATTCTCGGCACCAATCAAACCAAACGCACCCGGCGTCTTACACCTTTTCAAGTATGGGAAGCCAAAGGAAGGCAAGGCCCACGCCCGCTCAAAGCCAGCCACCACACCACCACAACAACAACCACGCCAACAAGCAAACCACTCAAAACAATTGGATGATCAACTCCAAGAAGAAATTTACCATGCAATCAACACCCGACCTTTGAATCCTCCAACCTGGATTGAGGTTCTCCCTCATTCCCCACGCCACCAAGCACCCCCGTGCACCAAGTTTTTGCAGTAGATTCTGTACCCGGTGAGCCATCAACCAAATCTGTTCATTTTTAAACCCAATGCGGATCAACTACCTCATGTTCAACCTAAACTCGCAAAAGTCCGCTTCAACTCATCGAACGTGCGAGCGGTAAGGCACTCAAGTCTGTCCAATGCTACCACACGACGGAGCCAAGACCCCCGCGATGCCGCGACATCCGCAACACCACCACTCAACATTGTCTGGCCAAGTCGACCTCCCTCAACAATGTAGCGACATCTATTGTCGAAAGCAACAACAAACCACGGATCCACCACAACTACCCGCAATCCCTCCCGAACTTCAACAAGAACTTGCTAAAATCAAAATTCCTCCTCACTTTACGATTATCCTACAACTATGTCCAAAGACTACGAGCACATTTTACAAAACCTCACATATTGCACATTAATGCACCGCCACATCAACACCCACGGTGCATGCACCGCACCAAAGGTCGTTCACCATGTTGGTCGATGGTGGCGTATGATCGATCTTATTACGATAATCTCCCGGGCGACAATTGGGCATAAGGAAGCTCATAATACCGCTTTATGACATCAAGCTTGCGAATGGCCATATCACGCGACCACAAGGAGGAGTTACACAACCAATAATACCAAATAATATTGGAGATCTTACAATTTACCATGAATCTCGTGTTTGAGAGTGAGAAGATCCCGAGATTATGAAAATGTTAGTAGGACTAATCTCTTTGAGACAAGCTAAAAAACATTCCTACCATCAATACGTATCAACTTGTTATCACGATGGCAAGCTCATCACACGCATGGATTCGGACCACCTTTATCATTTCAGATCATCAATCAGACAAATATCAACAAGTTTGTAACACCTATCGCTATAAGCCAAGGGTTTGCCACTACCTGGGCTACCTGCATACATAATCAACCATGGGAAGTATATGATATTGATAAAGGCATAGCAACGCTTGGTTGACTTTATTTGACACCTTGTAACAACGTCACATTGGTTCCACATGAGGAGATTCCGGGTGATTCCCATTCTCCCTCCCTCCCCGCTCAAGAAGACACCATTACAACACCTAGTGGCACGCCACTATTTTTTCGTAATTGGTCAACATGAACATCCTCTCACGTGACGCGGAGCCAGCCCACCGCTCGTGATGATCAAGTCATTCCACACATTCAAACTCCCCGCAGAGACATAATTGATATTGAACAAATCAACTTAATCCGATTGGCACGCCGAATTTTCACGCTTTCAAAGATTCGTGAGAGCAAGCCATTGGCGCTTATTCAAACGCCGTCAAGCACATCTTTGCTTGGAGCTATAAAGACCTCGAGGTATCAAGAAAGAACCGGGACAACTCTCGATTCTCCCACTAGCCGATGCTGACCCATCTAGCAACGATCCAGTCAGCTTAACCTAAACTACATGAAAAGGTTAAAGCCGAAATTGAAATAAGCTTTTGGACTTTGGACTTATCTCGAGGTCAAACATTGAATGGGTAAGTCCTATTGTTATTGCCCCTCAAACATAATGGGGAAAATTCAAGGTTTGTGTGGATTATAGAAAACTCAATCAAGCCACCGGAAAGGGATCATTTCCCTCTCCCTTCACGGATCAAGTGTTGGAAGATGTAGCAGGCCAATTTGTACTCCTTGGACGCTAAGCGGGTTATAATCAAATATCCATTCGAAGAAGATCAACTAAAGACTACCTTCACTACTCCATGGGGGTACCTTTGCTTACAAAGTCGTTCCTTTTGGATTGTCAAACTCACCATCCACATTTCAACGCATTATGCTTGCTGTTTTTCAAGAGAGCATGCGAGTTCATCCCTTTCTCGCAAGTCTTTCAGATGACTTCTCCACTTTACACCCACGCTATGGACCATTTGGTAAAAACTTGAACTAGTTTTTCAACGCCGTGATGAATGCGAATTAGCCTCAATCCGAAAAAGTGCACCTGCGTCACCTGGTACTGCCAGGGACATATCGTGGAGTCGACGACCACGGCATTACAACGGACCCCACCAAAATCAGGCGTGTCATCGAGCATATCCACCTCTAACATCAAGGACACCGCCTTTCTTGGCAAAGTCAACTTCTATGCCACCTTTATTCCGTGTTGGCACCAACGACCATCCAATTCACAAACGACCGACCGAAATCCATACATGGACTTGGACATCCGATGCAAATCAAGCTTTTAAAGAACTCAAAGTCAAGCTCACGGAAGCCCCGTCTTTGGTACTCACTCAATGGGACAAACCATTCCATGTCCATGTTGATGTTTCTGGGCTTTATGCGATTGAAGCTGTTCTAGCTCAAGAGTATGCACCAAATCGGGACAAGCCCATCGATCAATCGCCAGCCAGAAAATCTCAATCTGGCGGCGAACTATTCGGCCACACGGAAAGGGAAGCCCTTGGCCTTATCTTTTGTGTGGCAGCTTTCGACACTATCTTCTTGGTAGTCAAATTAAACTTTTATGTGGATCATCAAGCTCTTCTATATTTAATCAATAAGCCAAACCCCACGGGCGAATTGCTCGATGGATATTGATATTGCAAGAGTTTGCCCTTTTGAAATTATTCTGGCCGGGACAGCTCACGGTCCCGACTATCTTTCACACGATACACACGGATGATCCCTGGAAGAGTTCACGATGCCCTTCAGGATGCTCAGCCTGTTCTGTCCGGCGCCACTCATTGGTACCCATCGACTATCAGCGCTTTCTCCTCGCGAAGCACTCGTCAAGTGACCCCACTCTCCGTAAAGACAACTTCAGATAAACAATTCCTTCGCGAAGTGCGAGATTATCACGATGGTTGCTGGCCATCTCTATAAATGTGGCAAAGACAATCGCTCCGACGATGTGTTCTTCCTCAACGAAGTCTGATCTAGTCAAACAAGCCCACGAAAGGACTTGGCAAAGGGTCATTTCAATGAGATAACACAAAGAAGGAAACTCCTCCTCTTTGGTATTATCGCCCACGCTTTTCAAGATGCTCACAAATACACACGACGCGGTGATGTTTGTCGAGGCTTGCAGACCCACGGCCCGATGACGCCTCGGCGCTCACGCCAATAGCCTCTCCCTTTGCCAAATGGGGTATGGATTTTGTTGGTCCCATGGACCCACCTCGCAATCAACACTAGGGCACGCTTACATTCTAGTCTTCACGGACTATGCAACCAAATGGGTGAAGCGCAGTGCTCTGCGACAACACCACTGCTAGTACAAATGCAAGGTTCTCTACAAACACATCATCACATTTGATGTCCCTTAGAATTAGTTAGTGATCGTGGAGTTCATTCATCAATCACACTATTCTTTGAACTCACTAACTATCCCATTATCTATCACGTAGTGCACCCTTACTATCCCCGCGGTAATGGCTTACCGAAAGCACAAACAAGGTGCTTATCCACATTCTGAAGAAGATTTGTGATCCTACAAGAAAAGATTGGCAAGATAAGTTACCTACAAATTTTATGGGCTTACAATACAACATACAAAGTAGCAACCGGTCAAACACCTTTTCGACTTGGTATGGCCAAGAGGCTCTTATGCCTTTTGAGTTCATTTACCCTCACTCAAATTTCAGTTAAGCAAATGTAACATAATCCATCGTGACTTTGCAAGAACGAGTTTATCAACCGAACAATCGGATGAACTTCAAAGAGATGCTTTTCTTAGACTTCAACAAGGCAAACAACTACAAAAAACAATGGCATGACAAACACATCAAAACAAAACTTTTCAAATTGGCGCACTTTAGTTCTTCTTTCACAATTCGAGATATCAACAACATCCCGCAAACTCAAGCTCTGATGGTCGGGACCATACAAAAAATTTCGAGATACCACATCCCGAGTTTTACAATTACAAGAATTGGATGGCACTCCATTTCCTACATTAGTCAATGGATTTCGACTCAAGAAATTTCAAACCCTCGCCGCAAAGATCCTTAGCTCAAGAACAAAATTTACAACAAGATACCACTTGTACAAATTTATGAGAAAACACTTTTCTATTATGTACAAAATTGCCCGGCTACAATTATTTGCGGGATTTTTTCACCCGAAAAGTCCTAAACTAAACAAAATTGGGAAAACCTATCATGCCGCTACTTCGCCCTTTACTCCTCAGCACTCCACTCGAGGGGATGAAGCCCCATAAATGCGACCACTCCAAATGAATCGATCACCTCCGGCGTCGAAGTTTATCTCGGGTTGGCGGGCCAGCTGCCTCCAACCAAGGATCCATAGGGATCCGGGCGATTCCTCGAGGCATCCACGGCGTCGTCCATCTTGCATGTAATCCATCGCCAAGGAAGCTCACCGACCGCTGTTATCGTGAGTTCTCCATCTTCCGCGAATTTTGGTTCTTCTCGGCGAACCCAACTTCCAATTCTAGAGAAGTAATACCAACCCTAGCAAAATTGCTTCACGAAAGGTCACTCTACGTATATTCCACCGCCCCTTAGCACTGGGAGTATTTTTGTACCTCGCATTAATTTTTCTACTCTCTTTTTAATATTCTCACAATCAAGCCACAGCTAATACTGGCCCGCCCATAAAAGCTTGATTCTCCGCCAGAACTCACGATCTTGGTCTCTGTCAGTTCTCGAGATTCTCCACGCCACGCATCTTCGGCTATCGCACCTCTACGAATTCTATAAAAACTCCTTCCCAACCGGCCACTCTTAATTTCACTTTTCACTTTCCATACCCACTCATTCTTCCGACTTCAGATCTACGACTTCTAATTTCTTACATAAGCTCTACTCCAAGAACTCAACACTCACCCCACCGCACCAACGGATCCGCAATTCAAAATATCAAGTTCGCTTTCTTCATCATCCGCACTCGCCTCCCCACATCCTGCATCACCTATAACCTCCCGGTGAGTTCGGGATTTATTCATTTCTGCAACGAACTCCCTCGCTCCCAACAAGAACAAATTACGCAATTTGTAGCTAACACGGTGAAGGCGTAAGATGGATATGCCTCCCAAGTCGATGGAAACCCTATACTCCTAAACCCTCAAACCATAGCCTCCCTCCTTTTCTCTACCCAATCCGTAATGCCTTGTTGTCCTTGACGTTGACGCGTAAATATGATATTTCCAAATTACGCTCTATTCCTTATAATGTTTGCACAAACCAAGTCAGTCCACCTTTCCAAAAGCAACATGATGCCTTTACCAAGTTTCTTTGGAGGAAATTTTTAAGCTATCCCATGAAGAATACCTCTATTAACGATGTTTTCTACCATCCAGCCACTATATCCTCACCAACACCACCGGAAACAATCAATTGGACTCAACTCCTGTGACGGAGATTTCCAACAGAACCTGGCATGCACTTCGGAAAAATCCTAACTCTTCCTGCCCCCCCATGGGAGCCCACTTCCAGCTTTCATTAATCATCGGACCCCACGCCATCATGCCCCTTCTCCACCAAGCCAACATCCTCGACCTTATTGATGCTTTGAAAGGTCTTCAACCAAACTCTCCTCCTTCAAAGACCATCAATCTCGCGAATAACTCCGGTGGAAAAATTTCACAACCAATCTCCACCTCCTCAGAATTCCAATTCTCTAAAACCTATTCCTTCATTTGATAACCAACCACCGGGCTAACCTTGTGCAAATAATTCCACTTTCGACCAACAAAGAATAGCAAAACAACAAAGAAGAAGCGACAACAAAAAACTCCCATTGATCCTTCACACGAAGTACTACAAGGACACCTGGCCAAAGAATGACCAAGGATCTATAAACAAGGGGTGATGTGACCAAAGCCATCCCATACACCTCCCTCACACCGTGATACCTACAAAGGAAGCTGTTCCTCACCGCCTTGATGCCCCCTCCTCGCGGATCATCACCAAATTCATAGCAGCCACCTGTGTGGCATACACAACCGTGGGACCCAACTCCAAGCCGGTCACAACACTCAAGACTGGATAATGCATCAGAGGCCCGCAGAAGAAGCCTTGGGTACAATCAATTCATGATCCATCGAGAAACCCTTCATCAATCCCAAAGAAATTGTCAAGGAACTCATGAGTCCTCCAACAAAACGACACTGGGCAATAATCGGGATCTTGGTGACACGCTTACAACAACCGTCGCCACGACATGCCATTCGACCGAATGTTATACACTGGTAGATACCCAATCCTTGATACTCTGCAGAGTCCAAGGTCACGACTTCTAAAACCAATTCTGTAATAAGGATGCCTTCACATCGCATCTCCAAGGCAAGTTAGACCAAATTTCACTCAAGAAAAAAACACCGGGCAGTATACCTTTTGAAATATTGCACTCAAAATGACGCAAAGTTAATTCACTTCAAGCCTTCCTCCTCGACTCTAACCCGGCTGTCGCATTAATCTCACACGTTAGTGTCACTAATCGGCACTCGCCTCTCGGAAAGCAACAAGATATCATTGCGCATTACAAGATACCGGTTAGCCGAGCGCATAGCAGATGATGCGTAAGAAAAAGGTAATAAATCCTATCACTGCTTTCCGCTTATTCCCGACTATCCAAGCCAGCTGCCACACTTATGCAAGCAAGGAAAACACTTTTCTTTTTATTCTATTTCCGTGTCAAGGGTGATACGTTATTAAGTCCCCCTCGGGATCAGAAGCCGATATCGGAATCTAAATCGGCCTGACAAGTCTCCGGTCTACCATTCTGCGGGCCAAATTTTTAGAAGCTCGCCGCAATTTTGATGATCCTGGTGCTGCGTATCTCACCATTTCACTCTCAGAATCCATAGCCCCCGCTTATGCGTCATGCAATTTAATTTCTACTCGTATATGGTTACCTGTGCTCATCTCGATAAACGATCGAGAACTTCGAAGGAGATACAGTTCTTTGAACGCGAAGAATGTACACCAAGACAGCAAATTTCTAAATCAAGTTACTCCTAATACATGCCTCTTCTATTGGTGGTATGGTTGTACAGCCTTAATCAGTAATAAGTACAAATCCTGGAATAAGAACTTGATCTCAGTATTGCTTGAAATTCTTGCCAACATTTCATGCCTTCCTTTGCATGCAGCCCTGCACAATTTTGAAACGTAGTTCAAACGCCCTCCCAGGAATTCTGCACCGGGATGTTATTGGATGTACATTCCAATAGTATGTATATGTAATGTCAAATAATTCGAAGATATTAATAACCCGCGAATGGTGATGGACTGCACGTAACCCCCAACAATCGAAATCAATTAGCTTTGGATGCCTAATTCCTCGGATCAAGGTCAATTCTCAAAGATGGAGATAAAGAATTCGACTACCAAGTCAAAGAACATGATTACGCACCCGTTTCAGAACAAGTACAGATAACGCTAATCTATAGTTTATCCATGGCATGAAATGGAAGGAGATGAGACTTTTGATGCACCCTAAATAATCGATATATACGTCAATGCTGTTCTGCAAAGGAATTTCGGTAATTTCTAAATTTTCATTCCAGGAACCTTCCTGCCAAGGCTAAATCTCACCGATCCATCTCAGATTTCTATAGCGTAATTCCTACATCAGCGAATTCATATCTAAGGGCGCGTAAACGCCAGCGCCGATCCATTTTTAGTAACCCCGCACCGAAAGTCTGCCGACCCTTGCCCCAGCGCCATGGAGGATCACAAATCTTTCCATCCGAGATCCACGCCGACAAATATAGAACATGATTCTACGCCGGTAGAAAGGTACTGAAATGTTTGGCATCCAGGATCACAATCTGAAAAAGAGATTTAACAACACTCAGTTGAATATGCAGTTTCCAGCCTCCCCATCTCTACATCTAAGACCGTAAAGAAGAACTCCTGAGGATTCCTACCTAATCTATGCCCCTTTCAAGCTGGGCCAAGTGTGCCTTGGTAGGTATGTTAGCCCCTGCCCGCAGCACATGCCCTTGCTACTGCCTTCTTGAGGCAGGCCTCCCCACTGCCACCTGGCCCAAGAGGGATCACAAGGCCACTTGCTGGTCAAAGCCCTCCAAGCGGCATGACCAGCTAGAATCACCATGGGCCACTGCACTTGGCCCATGGCACCAAGCCTTGGGGATTCTGCCTCATGCCCAAGTAGTGGAGCACAAAAAGGTCATGAATGGAGGACTGGATTCTCAGCCTGGGGAGGGCTAATTCGGTGGTTCCTATATACGTGAGTATTTTTTCAGTTCTTCCCAGAAGGCCCTGTGAGTAGTTCAAAAATACCAACAGAGCGCACATGCCATTTCTTTTGAGCTCTCATTGTAACACTCTGCTTGACTGCTCTGGACTGCGTTCTCTGCCAAGTAGTCTCTGGTGGGTTTGCCTGCAATGCAACAATGCTTTATCCCCAGTTTTTCTGTCTTTCCTATAGCAAAACCTCATTAAGAGTGTCTCTGTGGATT